>BMAV01014121.1:84271-103273 GCA_019973955.1 Trichonephila inaurata madagascariensis
AGATAGATCAAATATAAACTAGATTTATTTAATAGAGGCTGAGGTATTTACTGCCGCTGTAACTTTGATGAGTTATTAAAATTTAGGTAAACCTTTGATTTTGTATATGTTTATTCAGCTTTTTATCAGCAAGATATGTAAACGCGAAGTACTTAGCGCAGTTGCACAGCGTAGAGTTATTAAATTTCGAAAGAATGAAAGTATCAGAGATACACAGAAAATTAGCACATTTTGTGATACCTTCCCCCCCCCTCCGCCCTGGGGTATCATCTCTTCATCCACGCTACCTAGATTTGTAGGAATAAATGATTGACCACTCGAACTCTCCATAATAAATTTAATTTATTACGACTTAATATATATTAATCAATGCAACACAAGTCTTACTAGAAGACGTTCAGGAATGATACGACGTAATTATCAATACTAAGTTAAAATAGCGCCTGAAATCCTACTCACTATCTTTATGATAATTTAACCTCCGAATCTTTATCTATAGTAGATTCCTTAACAATCTAGAGTCAATTCTATAATTAAACTTTAATGATCAATCTCGATATCACACAGAGATTAGCAACCAAGCCTTATGTCTTCCTCTTGTATCTATTCTTTTAATATTAATCTTCTATATATATTATTATATATACTTAATCCAGCTTCTATTCAACTTTCCGGCTTCTAGCCGACTTCTATATGACTCCTATATATCTCCTACATGACTAACTCACAAATGCTAAAGCTACCTTATATATCTATTCACTAATCTGCATATCGCGTTTTCTTCTTGAGAAAGTTGGATTGAAATGCCATTCTGGCCCCAAAAATTCCCGAAGAGGATTAGTTAGAACTCGCGATAAAGCCCCGTCACAATTTTAAATATACGTCTCGGTAATGACACTGTATTGCAATCTCAAACGCAAAAATGTGGCATAATGCTTAAAAACTGAGCAAGAAGTTGAAAACTTAGTTGATGATCGTCAGTTATCTGTTGGAAAAGTTATCCCTACTGGTTTGGAAGATTGCAATCGGTTTTCTTCAAAATTGACGTGCAAATAATACTGAATATTATTTTATACTTTGGAGCCAATTATTGCAGCACATCAGTCTAAAAGATATTTTCTTAAGATCCATAATATTATTCTTCAAAAATAATTAAAAACTGCTCATCAACTAGGGTAACACAAGAAAAATTTTGAAAAACTTCTCTGAATAACACTTAAATGTCCTCCCTACAGCCTGGAGTTAGAAACTTTGCACTAACTGTTGCTTCAATTCCTTCAAATGAACGTTGAATGGGAAAATATTTTCATCGAAAGAAGAAAAATTTGTTCGCAACTAATTTCAAACGTTTAATTCTTTCTATCCTACAAGAAAAAGTACTCCCAATATATGTTGGAAAAATATGTACATCTTGAAAGAGGATTATATAATAAATGGCATTGGAGTAATATTGGCATATAAAATTTGAGAAAATATATTTTGAAAAAGTTCCATTTATGTTCGATTCCACTATTGTAATTTAGAAAAATATTCTTTAATCCAACTTCCATAGCAGTTGAAAATTTCTTTAATATATTAAGGTTTCCGACTATGTTCGGAACAGTCATTTTAAAAAAGCGCATAAATGGATAATTTTCATTATATTTAGTGTCACTTAGATTAAAATACAAGTATAAAATTGTTTTAAGGACATTTTGACAAAAAAAAATTTATTCAAATACAATATTTAGGCAAAAAATTAACGTAGCATAATCTCTGTTCAAAAAAAAATGCTCTTCTTTTATAAAAAATGCTTCTAAAATAATATTTTTCTTATATAAAGTAAAGAGTCTCCAGAGAGTCTGAACTAGGACTTTTGATAAATTCACATTATTTTCAGAGTTACCACTAATTGAAATAATTATCGGCGTTTTTTCCTTAATGCAGAACATACATTGAAAAAAACATATTAAAAAATTAGAGCTTTACGGGCATTATAAGTTTCTGTTTTATGACTTCAGAAACTTTAAATGCGTTTTTCTCGGATTTTCAATTTTGAAGGTATAGGTGTTTTCTAATCCCTAAGGCTTTTTTCTTGTTCAAGATAAAGCCTTGAATATTTTTTGTATATACTCCCAAACGCATGTTCTATAAAAGTTAGTATCGATTTAGAGCTGAGATCTCTAGTTATTTTTCTAACAAATGCTAAAGTTGATATTTTAAAAAATTTCGTGTTTTTTCCAGGTTTTTCTAGAAAAATAATTATTAAAAATCAACAAGAAAATAGATTTTTAAATCCATACTGACTTTTATTTGTAATAACCTAAGAAACATAAATAACTTAAAATGACTAAAAAATTTTAAAAATTGAGGTTTATAAAAGTTTGAAAATACTTCAAAAATTCCTAATTTTTTTAAAAATGTAAAATAATGGCTCTTCAGACTGACTTTTTACTTACAGAATCAGCTTAATAATAGGATCTTAATATAAAACATCAATTATTTTTACTGTAACTGTCTCCAAAAATATTTTTGAAAAAGGGTACCGTGTAGCCTTAAAATTTCTCCCCTCTGTTGTCGTAAAATATGGATAAAACCACTTCAAAGTTATACATTTCAAAAATTCTAGTTGAGCCTCTGTAGAGAGATCTGAGCTATATGCAGGCAAAATATTATTATAATAGAAGCATTTTTCACAAAAGGATAATATTTTGAAAATGGGTCATTCTATGTTCATTTTTTGGCAAAATATTGTACTTAAATAATTTTTTATTGTAGTACTATTCTTAAAACAATTTATGTATATATTTTCTAATATAAGTGACACTAAATATCATAAATATTATCCATGTATACGCTTTTGCAAAATCACGGTTCCGAACGTAGTCGGATACCTTAAAAGAGCTCATAAATTGTCTCTTTTACTATTGATTTACTTTCTTTCATAAGTTCACCAAGAATAAATTACTTTTAAGATGCAAAGAAACCAAATTTCGAAGATTTTGATATTGTTTTCCATTGAGAGAAAAAGTGAGAGTGATCCGACGTCCAATGCCAGAATAACATAATGTTTGGAACAGACAACCCTTTCAGAAAAAACAATTGTCTTTCGAATCCAATTATCGAAAACTGTTAAGAAAACTGAGCCCAATCGGAAAATTTTTTTAAAAAATTAATGTATCCTTAAGTGAATATAAAAATTCCAGACGCTTTTTCCGAATTATTTCAAATGATATTCCTTTTTAATAGAAAATTTCAAGACATATGTATGATAAAATGTTTATTAAGTATATACTATCATGTGTTCTTTAAGTTTATTTATTAAAAACAATGACAGTCTTTAAGTAGATCCCCATCTCAATTTATCATAATTTCAGTGCATTTTTAAACGAAAACTCCAGCACTGATTTATTTTATTTATTAACTCGCTTTTTACACTTCATTTCTACCTTCCTCAGCTAATCAATCATTTTTTTTTTTTATTTGGTAGTAAAATAACAGGGATTTATACTAATACAAAGATTAGATAAATTTAATTTAAAATTATATTAATTGTATCAAATTAAGTTAGAATAATGTTGCAATTTTTTTATAATCGAAATTACTTGTCAGAGCATTTATATATATAAAAAAACAAGTAATATAAAAAAATAATTTAAGTCAATTCCTACTTAGATCAACAAAGAAAAATTTTATTTTAGCTACTTTTTATTAAATAGTTACAATTAATATAAATATTTATATACATATGACAGAATCACAACATTAAGTGGTAATTAATTTGTATTAATTACCATTAAAGTATCGTATTGTCATCCAAACCAATCGTGTCTATAAAATTTCAGTTCAACTGAATGCTTTAAAACGTGAGAAAAAAACCTTTTCAACTTTTGACACAATTCGCCAAAAATGATGCCAACGTGGCTGTGTGTATTTGTAATTCTTTAAATAATTAGTTTTAATCAATTAATTTTTATCAATTATAATTAAATTACTGTATTGTCATCCAAAACAATCACGTATATAAAATTTCAGCTCAATTGTGCGCTTAAAAATGTATTTTATTAACGATTGAAAATTCCACCAAGAAAAATAAATATATAGAGAGTGTGAGCTAATAGTAGGAATTGAATGAGCTTAAAATTAAGTAAATTAACATATTTCAGATGCCTAAAAATTAAAGATAAGTTAACTTAATAATTAAAAAAGGATTCGTTTATTTTTTACTTTTTGTTTTTGGGCATGACATGTGAAAGTCTTCCCATGCCCAAAACAATTGAAGAACTGAAAGTACGCGTTTGTAATGCGCTTGCGTTGATGACTCCACAAATGCTTCAGAATGTATGCCGTGAAATGGAGTACCGCACAAGATGTTGTCCGTGTAACCAAGGGAAGTAGTCATTTAGAACATCTATGATGTACGTATACAAAATTTTGTAGTTCCGACTACATTTTGTACAAATCTTATCGATAAATTCTTTTAGGTTAAATAGTTATATCCGTTTGTAATCGCTATATTCATATTGACTTACCCTGTATAAATACAGTCGGACCTCTATATAACGAAGTCGCTAAATCCCCCCGAAAAGTTCGTTATATGGAAAATTGGTTTTATAGAGGTTCATCTTTCAATTTTATTTATAAACCACATAAAACAAATTTTAAATTCATTAACACTATATATTAAAAATAGTAATTATTCACACCTTTTTATAAATTAATATATATTTATTTTATATATCTTACCTATAAAGAAAGAAAGAAAAACTGCAAGAAAAGTTTCTTAACGCCTTTATCCACTTACTGAAGAATTAAATTTTTTTCTTTGATACTCAACCACTTACGTTTTGATATTTTCGAGTTATAAGAACCAAAGTTACCAGTATGACTGATCAATACTACAAATGAATGGATACTAGTTCAAAGACACGAGACTCCACTGAGGGTGAAAGAAGATATCGAAGATTTTTCCAGTGAACTGCACAATGGACGAAATATCGAGAGTTCTATTGCTCTAGGTGAGTTAGTCACCTAATAAAACCAGTTCAAGATTTATGACCACCAAAAAATATGTTAAAAGAGAGATCAACTCGAAATGTCCATAAATACTTCAAAAATAGGGAGAAAAAAATTGAATCACAAGAGAAAAAGTTCATTATATAGAAAATGGACTTCGCTATAGGGAGGTTATTTTTCGAAGAAAATCGTGAAATGTTCTTGGTTCTAGGAAAAAGTTCACTATATAGAAAAATTCGCAATATAGAGGTTCGTTAGATGGAGGCTTGGCTGTATTTTTAAAATTTGTTCATTCCACTTTACTAAATTTGCGTTAGAAATTAGGCTGTGTATACATGTGTATATGATGTAATAGAAAATATTTTATTTAAAAACCATTATTTTAAACACTTTTACTTAAAACCCTCTAATCTAAACAAAAAAAATTTTCGTATCCTCATAAAGCATTAAATCAATACTAATAAAACCCAAAACCATTCGTAAAAATAATTTCAGATATCAATGCAAATAACTCCCACTCTATAATAGCTTTTAATGTCATTTTTCAAATCCTATACAAGTTCTACAAACTAAAGAAACTATATCTGTATAATATGACCTAGCATAAATACAAATAGTACAAGAATACTTGTATTTCTGTCATAATAAATCTATATTATACGATTAGAATGCAAAAAAAAAACAAGTTTCTTTCATTATCTAGTTATATGATAAAAGCTATAAATATCTTCCACGTTAAAACTTCTCCAGTTCCCGAGTTGAGGCATTTCCCCGCTTGTTATTCCCGTTTTGATATATTTACAGAATACTCATCTTAGCAATTCTATCATATAACGATCATCATTCAAAGTCTCAAATTGTTCATGTGAAAGAATACTGCAGATAAACTAAAATTTATTACGAAGCAACTCAAATTGAAACTCATCTTTTCGACTCGTATTAGGGCGTTGTAAAGGGAACGCCCTTTTTATCTAGAAATATAGTTTTCGGAAAGGGAACATAAAAGTCCGTATTTTTCAATTTGTTTTCTGTTTATGGGTGATTTTCTACAAAGTTGAACGTCGCAAACAAATAATACCGACTTTTTATGAATGTTATTTCAGTATTCTCTGAGAAAGAACTAGACATAAAGGGGTGTTTGTTTTAGTGAGAAAGCATAGAATGAAACTGAGCTTTAAATATTTATTTCGACTCCATGTTAATCTGTCAGTGTTTGACATTAATGCTGTTTCAGTCATTTTTTTTCATGTTTCTTGAAGATATTCGTGTTTACTGAAATGCCATTAAAGTTACACAGTTCCTATTGGAGCGGTGGATATCTAAGTAGCGTATGTAGCTGTGAGTGGCTTAAACTAATTACAATTTCTAACTTATTTTCAGTTTGGTACAACTTAGAAGTAATCGGTAATAAGCTTGACACACACACAATAGTTGATGAATCAAATGTTTACCATCAACACTTGAATCTGTGACGGGCTCACGCGTCTTTTCATTAACATGTCCTTTGGGTTCTTTGGGGCCAGAATTAATGGCAACTCTTTTCCCACCAAACCCAAGAAGTGAAGCGTGAAGGAAAGATGCAAATTAGGAAGCTTTTAAATATCAAAAGTTAGAGTAAGAGGGATGGCAATTTGGGGAATGTTATGATAGTCCGTGATTCAATTGTGTAGTGACAGCCAACAGAGGAATTCCGTGACAGAGAGTCCTTAAGTCAAGATGCATACCATTGCACTCCTGTGAACCACAACTGCAATTAGAATCAAATCGATCGCTACTTCAATCGACAGTAAGGTAGGAGTGACTATTTAATATTCGTATTTGTGATAGAATTATAATTGAGCTTAGGCGAGTTTGTTATTGATAGTGGTCCGGGTTACGCTAATTCGGTATTATATATATTGTGTGTTTATCCACCGTAGATTCTCTCCCATATATTATTATTATCTAATCTGTTAGAGGTTTAAGTTTAAGGTCTTAATAAAGTCATATTAAGATCACGGAAACTTCTAGTTCTTCATTTATTCCTACACCTCTAGCTCAGCTGATAATCAAGAATAAGGGCACCCGAGGGGGACAACCTTACAAAACTAGGTTACAACATATTTTACAAAACATGCTTTCTATAGATGTTCATTGTGTAACGGGTTCTAATCCTCTAGGGGAAAATATTATTTAACTGTGACTCAAGTTTAAAAATCTCCTTCCTTATAGATGACTTAGTTTTATGCGAATGTAACTACTATTTAAGTGCCTGGCGTTGAGTATGTGAGTAAATGGTTAAGCTTTGATCATTAAGCTTAATTCCAAGTGTTAGTAAACAGAGACTGGAGGTCGCGCATCTTAAGATTAATATTCGACGGAGAATCCATCAGAATGTGATTAAATAACCAACCTTGGAGCTGGCTCTACTATCGGGCTTCAAGAAGGATCATACAAGGAGTTGCCACTCCAGATAAGTACCTGCCATAATTTAGTTATCTGATTATGGGTTAGGATATCATATTGCTCCCAGAGAGTTATGTTATAAATTAGCTATTTTGCGTGATCCTGTCTATGACAATTGTATATGCGAAATTTGATAAGAAATCCACTCAAACTTGCGTACATGCATATACTATAGATGAAAAAAGTTTGTGATGTATATGGTATTACAGATGCAAACTACAACTTAATACAAACTAACTTTCCTTACTATTAATCCTTATTATTAAGATCGGTTTTTATGTAACGTTTAAAACTCCTCCCATAAAGATCTGAACTTAAAAGACAGCTTTGCATAAATACATTGTTAATTTTGTATAATTACATATAAAATATTTCTTTTTTATTTTATTACGTTTTTAAAATTTTAAGTAATTAATATACACTCGAAAGTATTTCATTTTGACATACATAAAGTTAAAAATCTATTCCGCTTTAAATTAGAGGATAATCATTTTTATATTTAGTTTCCATATTAAGTACAATCCCTCCTGGTTTACTTTGATTAACAATTGCAATAAGTATCCAGATTAAGAGACAAGAAATTAGATCTCTCTTATTCTTTTATTCAGAAATGACGCTCACAATACTTAAGTTGGGACAGTTTTTAATAAGTTTGCACTATAAAGCAAGACGAGGGATATTGATGACGACTGTTGTAATTTGGAATCTCGGTAAAGTGATGTGGATGACACCTGAACTGGCATCCCCTCTTCAAATTACGACACCCCAGCAAAGAGTGAACATAAAGTCTCTACAATTTTAACGTGCATCACCCCCCTCTACATGATGGGTCTTCAGTGGCACCAGGACTCGAGCCTGCGACATTCCGGCCTAGAGTTCGCGACCATAACCTCTAGGCTACCAAGGCACAGCACTCGAGTTGAGAGAAATAGTAAAACGAAGTCTCAACTTGTAATGAATACTGAGAATAATGAGACGTTAATTGCAACTATCGTTTAATTTAAGCAGAAAAACAGACTTGATTTATTTTTATCAATGTCAGCTACTTTAGTCACGAAATTGGATCATAAGATATGTTGAGAAGTTATCACCTCTCTCTTGGGCACTTAGATATGTGGAAGGTAGAGAAGAAACACTCGCCTTGATCCAATCAATATATTTATATTTTATCACACAGTAAAACAACACAAATTCAATTAATAAGAGTAAGAAAATGCCTCGGTGCTAACCACGAAAGAAGAACAACGACGGTAATACATGAAAGATTAGGAAACTATCAAACTCGATCCTTACATTATATAGGATCTAATCTATCATCCGATTTAATCTAATATCAATTTAATCTCAGTGAACAATCATCACTTTAAAGCTTCCTCCTAATAAGACTTTAATCAAAATAATTCAAATATGATACCTGTCAGTAACAATCTCACCTGATTCGTGTTTATCTCCTCTACTACTTTCTATTCTAGATAGAAAACTTCGACTATATAAAGTAAGTTAATTTGAATATCACGATTTTCTTCTTCCGAAGGGTTGGTTGTGAATAACGCCAATTGATAGCTCAAAAATTTCGCAAGAGGATTAGTTGAAGGATCGCGGATAGACCCGTCACATATGCATTATGTTAATATAAATGCCCTTATATTCCTTATTATTGCCCCCAAAGTATATTTTTTTATCAAAAAGGATAAGGCATGCATTTTAGAATTTAAGGTATCCGAACACGTTTAGAGTGCTTTTATAGAAATAGCACACTATAAAACGTAAGAAATACATTTAGCGAATCAATACAAATAAATAATAATACTTAAATGCAATATTTAAAATCAAACCAAAATTATAAAATAAAATCACAATTATAAGTAAGATTTTGGCAATTTTTGAAAAATTCTTTTAACATTGAAAAAAGTAACAAGCTTTAAACACTATAAAAGTATTACTAAAATAAACTACTTATATTTATTTAAGAAATGTACTGAAGTTTTAATGTTTCATTTAAAATATAAAAAGTGTACAGCTGATTCAATAAATACAAGAAATGACAAATTTATGAGGCTATTATTGAAATAAAAGACCATAACTCAAAAAAATGTGCATAAATTATTATAATACATTCTATAGGAAATATAAATATCAGGCTCAAAACGTTTCATAGAAATACATTTGTAATATTTTGAGTTATCTGACTCGTCATGATAGATTTTGAACAATTTAAATGCCTTATTCTGATAAATGAAGACTTCTGATTTTTCTAATTTTATGTAGTTTATTGTAACTCGGCTTTTATGTTACGCAGAAACAATATAATAAGTGTTTTGTAAATCCGAAAGATTGTTCTATTCAATAAAATAAATCAAAAATGTTTGTTATGACAGAAATAGGTCATTTCAACGCGTATTCGGATACTTCAAATATATATATACCAGCCATTACCTGCAAGCTTCGCTGGGTATTTCATGATGTTGTACGAATATA
This sequence comes from Trichonephila inaurata madagascariensis, assembly GCA_019973955.1. NCBI lineage: Eukaryota > Metazoa > Arthropoda > Arachnida > Araneae > Nephilidae > Trichonephila > Trichonephila inaurata. Next base: position 94,190 of record BMAV01014121.1, read on the forward strand.
TGCTGTTTATATATATATATATGTATAAATTATTGCTATCTAAGTCCTAGCAATAAGTATTCGATTGTATTGAAAAACATTCTTATAAATCTCATTTCTTGAATTAAAATGATAAGATTCCAGAAAAATAATTTCCAAAACTGACATAGAATTTTCTTTTGCGTACCTGTAAACTCCTCTCCCAAAGTATGTGTCCGCCAATTCCTTGTTTATTGTTGGATCTCTACTCAAAAAAAAAACATGTTGTCAGATTAAGAGTCTAAATCTAACAGTATAAGACCGGAAAAAAACTTTTTATCAATAACCGTATCCCAGTTGAGCGTCAATTTCCGAACGAATCGTTCTTAGCAAATTTCAATTTGAAAAAAAAAACATGCACATATCAAATTTATTACTGTATCTCTAGTAATTAAAAAACGGAATAATTTTTCAGTAACTTCCAGTTCCCTCCCTCCCTCCCATAGGAATCGATTTTCGAAAATCCGTTCTTAGAGGAACTCTACCCCATGAAATAAACATGCCTACCAAATTTCTGATAGCTCAAAAACGAGGAAATATTTATCTATCTATAACACCACTTAAACCCTTGTAACGCTCCTTGGAGTCGAATTGAAAAAAGAATTTTGCAGCGGTTCTCTACTCCATTAAAGTAACGTGCTCACCAAATCAATAGTTCAAAAACGGGAATATTTATTTATAACGCCCCTTAAACCCTCGCATCTTCCCTTGGGGGTCGATTTTCAAAGAATCCGTTCTTAGCGGATCTCTAATCCAAGACAGCAGCATGCCTACCAAATTTCAAGTCTGTTGGTGTTATAGTTCCGTTGATATCGTGATGAATGAGTGATAGTGGAATTCACTTTTCCCCTTTACAAAAAAAAGATTGAACCTTTCTAATATTTTGCACATTATTATAACTTTTTAGCTCTATTTCTTGAATTTATTCAAATTATTATCTTTAAATTTTTAATATTATGGAGAGCATCAGTTTATATTCAAGAAAGTAGGTCAATTAAAGTAAAAAAAGCGACAGCGATAATAGTTCATTTACAATAGATGAAATATACATTTTTAGCAAACAATAAGACGAAATACATCTTAATATCTACTATTTCTTATTACTATTATTTTATCTTAGAAGATTTACTATTATGAGACTGCTCGTGGGAAGAATAACAACTCCCTTTTATGAAAAGAAGACACCCACAGTGAGAGAAAAAAATGTATGCAATGAAATAAACATTCCTTATTTATTATACCGAAGCGCCTGGATAAGGACTCTATCAGACCCCTTTTTTTTCTTCCTCACCTTGGTGATCGCATCACCATCCCATTCTTCACCCAATGACCACAGCAACCAACTAATCAAATTCTTATCTCCGCATCCCAACGATAGATTCTCTCTTATGAGACCTTCTATCCGTATCAAATCTATTCCCAACCGTCTTAGTGCTTTTCCGTTGCATAGAAGATAACAACTTGATCATCAGGCCCTCACCATACTACCTCTACTTACCTACCAAAATAACTGCAGCATTTTTCTATGACTCTGCACACTCTGGATTCAAAAGACATCCAGAGGAGAGAGAGAGAGGAAAAAAAGATGCTGAACCCCCTTCAAGTTTCGTCATTTTATACATAAACTTTTTCTGTTATGTTATTATTTTATTCCCTTCCACACCACCACCCCTTTCTCTCAGAAAACGATCGTTTTTGAAAACGGGACAAAAAATATCAATCCAGAAAACAACTCAATGAAATACGTACAAAGAGAAGGGGTAGAGTTTTTCTCCTGACGACATCTACCTCGCATTTTTTTTTATTTTCGTCTCTCGCTGTCTCTTTTCTTTTTCTCTCAGTAACTTCTTCCAGGTGATGCTGTGGAGCATCCCGCGCGGATCCCTGGGACGGGGGTAAGAGGAGGATGGAGAGCGGGCGGAAAGGAGCAAAACAGAGCGAGAGGTAGATCCGTTCTGTTTGGGGAGGGCCATGGAAAGCGTGCTAGGAGTCCCGCTCCGGCTGCTGGTGCTACTTTTGCTGTGCGTGTCAAGTAAGTTTGGGTGATATTTTTAGATATTTTTTTTTCTTTTTAGATTAGTCTTCTACTTCGTTAGGAGTGGGGAAAATTGGATTTATAAATATATTGAGTGGAATGAAAATGAATACATAATGTCTTACAAGTTTAGTCTATTATTATGTCTTTTTTTAGAGGATATTTTCTTGTTTTTAGTTATGACTTGGGCATAGTTAACAGTAATAACATGATATAAAATGAAAATTATTTTTTATACACATGTTTAACGCAACTTATAAAGAAACAAAGTACTTTTTCAATGTTCAAAATTTAGTGTTGCTTATTCTAAAATAAATCAGGCTTATAATAAAAATGATTTGGTTGAGAAAATCAACTCTTAACAGAAGAAAATCATAGTTTTTTTTTTTCATGAAATATGTATAATTATTTCCACTTGGAAAATTCATTACGAAAGATTATGATTTAATAATGTTCCCATTCAGACATTTATACAAGTAAATTGTGTTACAATATAAGTTTGTATAACATATAATGAAAAGAATGTAATATTTTGTGAGATTAGTCAACTCTATATTTGATGTTAATGCTAGAAAAATTGTTGCCTCCACTTTCGATTAAGATATTTCTGTCTAGAGTAAATAAATTGTTTGCTTATCTTTAATCGTAATCTTATATCGGAAGAGAGGAAATTAATCTTATATCGTAAAAGATGAAAAAGTTGTACCAAAAAGTTGTTGAGTGTAATCTATCATTCCGAACTATTATTAAAAATTATGTCACACATAGTTAAGATTAATACGTTTCTTTTGGGTTATGATTACCATTATAAACTGAAATATTCCATATTTTTATAAATATGCAAAATAAAAGAATTTAAATGTTACCCATCTCTGATAACTTTGTATCTTTCAAATAATTTTTATAATTTTGAATCAAACTTAAATAAAGTAATTCATTTATATAAATAACCAGCGTAGAAAACGTGTCACATTTCATAAAAAAAACAATTTCAAAAAGATGCATTCATCTCTTATATTATTCCTTGTTTATTTTTTTCAGTCATCGGTTATAATTGTTTTAGAAACAAAAAGAAAACAAAAAAGGTGTTTATGTTTTTAAAATGCGTAATGTATTATGAAAATGGAGCTGAGGATTTTTTTCTCAATTTTTGTCATCATGATGTTCCATTCGAATCATTTTCACACACACATCTTTATCGTAACTGAATACAATATAAATAATTTCAATGGTTCGTAAAATTTTAAAATTCATATTTTGATGTAATAGTTTTTACAACTCCACAATTTGTCATAAAAAATTATTCTAAGTTGAATATTTTAAAACATGTCTAACATTAATTTTTTTAACATTATCAAACTGAGTTTGGTTCCATTTTTAATATAAGTTAATTATAAATCTATTTCTATTAAACTCATTAACTATATAATATAAAATATAAAAATTAAAGGGATTTTTTTTTTATTTTTCGATAACCTTTTTAAAAAACTAGAAACAGTTATGTTTCAAAATAATAAATATCACAATAAAAACATTAATATCCCATTTAATACTGTACAGCTATAAGTTTATTTTTCAATGCATATAAATGGATTTGAATATTTATTTAATTTATTAACTTTGTTGTATACTTTAAAGACAAAGATTTTTTTTTACTCAAGTGTAGAGAAATGATTTTACAGAAATTTATTTTCGTTTCATCTTTGTTTTTCGAATAATTGTTTTGTAAATACAAATTTCATACAGACCTTTTTTTTTTTTGCATTTATTTTTATAGCAAATTTTGTCAAAAGAATTTTGCCTTTTAAGATAATCAATACTATTTTGAAGGAATGGTTTTACTTTCTAAATTATAATAGCACAAAAACATGGTTGATAAACCATAAAAACTCAAAAAATCAAAAAATATAAATATACCCTTCACTCCACACGTTCATTCCTTTGAAAAATGTTGAATTCGTTCTAGAATTTTTCTACATCCTTAATTTTATTGAGCTTTAGTCTTTTTTGAATTGAAGTTAATTTTCAGTAACACTTTTAAAACGTGATTTTTTATTAATTTTTATAAAAAAAATTTATAAAAGTTTATATATTTCCTAAAATATTTTATAAATTCAAAATAATATGATATTTTAAAATATTCTGTGTATACCTTTTAATATATAATTTCTTATAGATTTCATAATAATCATTGTCAGTTATTATTAATGATAATTATGATTTTATGATTGTAATTTATTTAATATTATCAGTTTAATATTTTGAAACCGGAACTGATAAAATGAAAACAACAGAAATTATCTAAAAAGAATCCTCTTTGACTATAACAAGAATTAGTTTCATTAAATTCTCATGATTTTTAAATCGGTACAGAAAAAAGATTGCCTTTAAAATCATTTTATAAAAGCAATTTAACACATTTTTAAACACATGATTTAATTTAAAAGAAAAATTATAACTCATTATTTAATGAATTTATTCTTTTTTCATTCATGTGAATATTATGAGTAATTTTAAAAGGGACTATATAATTCGCATTCAATAAATTTTAGCCTTTTTCTGATACAAGTATTCGTAACTGATGAATTAACTTAAAATAGTAATATAATTCATATATATCAAAGATTATCTTTTTGCTGTTTGACAACAGAAAATTTATTAATATAAAAGTTTTTTAGTATTTGAAAGTATTTTAATAATATTTTTTTGGTCTTGACCCTGAGTGTGTGAAGCGATATTAGTTTCATATTTATACCACTCAAAGCCCTCAGTTTAAATATATTTTGTCTTATTAAATCAATTTTACATTTAAATACTATAATGGTTTAATGATTCAATAACAATAATATTTTTATTTTAATCATTCAAAATTTAAAATCAATGAAAATTTGTTTTAAATTATTCTGGATTTAAAAAAATTTATATTTCCAGTTGTTATTATTATGCAGATACTTTCCTTTTTTAATAAGTTTATCTAATTTAAATTTTCGAAAATAAAAGTATTATAATTTAAATCAGGCTAGAAAAAAACTACTTCTAGATTCCTCGGTAACCAAAACTTACATAATAAGTTCAAATCAATACCATCAATATCTTATAAAGAATTTCGTACCGTAGATGTAATAATCTCAAAAAATATTTTTTTTCTTCACTAAATTTATATCATTTTTAAATGTGGAGCACCAAATTACAAGAAATTATCCCCAAACAGGAATCTGAATATTCATTGAAAATTTGGAATGTTTATAAATATAATCCTAAAGCAACAAAATATTTTACGATAAAATATGTTACGACTCTTTAAAAAGGCATTTTGACATTTATGAGCTTTAATTTTGGAATTTATAAAGTCTCTAACAACGTTAAAATATTTTTCATGAAAAACATTTTCAAATATTTAAAAATAAAACATAAAAAATGCCTTATAAAAAAAAAGGAAATTTATTTTTGAAAATTCAATTTCTTTTTCAACTATTATTCATTTTTTAAGGAAAGAAAGGGTATTCAATTTGAATTTAAAACTCAAAAGTTAGGATGATACAAAATATGTTAATTACTTTTACATGAAATAATTTATTATAATTTTTTTTTCAAAACTGTAATACTTATTTGTGTATAAAGAAATCTGAATAAGAAAAATATTTTTTCCCAAATATTATGCAGTATTGTACTTTTTAAATTATTAAATTTTATGCATTATATATATATATATATATATATAATGCATAAACTTCAATAGAAAATTTATGAATCTTTTCTGTAAGTGAGATTTTGCTTGAAAATTTAATATTATTTAACTTTTATAAGCTTTTGAACATTTTATTTAAATAATTGCAACTTCTTTAAGCTTACTTCATGCAATTAACGATATCAATAGCAATTTACACTACAATTATCTAAAATGGAATTCTGTTAAAACTAAATTCGATCAATTAATTTTTTTTATTAATATCATTTATTTTGCAAATATGTTTGTAGAATCAACAACACTATGCAAGAAGATATTTCGCTCAATTCATGAATTGAGAAAACAAGTACTTATTCTCGTAAAGTTTAAACAAAAGAGAAATCTTAATTTTCTTTGAAAAAAAATAAATTCGCGAAATGAGAGTGTCAAATGCACAGACCGATATTAATACATTTCAAATTTATCTTAAGAGAAATCTTCCAAACTTTGATACTACGTATAATATCTCAATTTAAATTAAGATACGCATTTATATTATTTTATTTATTGGTTTCCATAAGGCAAAAATAGAATTTCTTTTAAATAAAAAAAAGAGCAAAAGCAGATTTTTTTTTTATTCAAAAGAAATGTCGTTTTGGTTTAGAACATTTTCATAAATGTCAAACTAGAATGTATTTTTAAATAAATCAAATTGCATCATTTCAGCCTTTATAGCTAAACGATACAGAAGGAAGGAAATAAAATGGCTAGTTTTTTATAATAAATTCCATTAGAAACTACAAAAATAAACGTATGAATCATTTTTCAAAAGACAGGAGAGGCAAAATGTGATTATTTCTACCACAATCTTAAAAGCCCACACCAATTAAACTTGGAAAACTTCAAAAACCTCTTCATGACCGTCATCGTTATTTTGTACTTTAAACTACAAAAACATACTATTTTATCAAGTTCTTTCTGTAGTTCAAAACAGAGTATTTTCTTTAAAAAAAAACTTGTTTATTCTTCTCAATTAGTCAGAGTTCCTTTTTATAGAAAATATTTATTTTTTTGAAAAAAAAAGTATTTCTGAGATTTTTTTAATGCACAACTTAGAATTCAAAATGCTCTTAAAGTCTTGAATTTAGCATCAACAAATTTTTTTTAAATATTTCTCGACAAATCTCAGTTTTCCATTCGAAGAAAATGTAAAAGCTTTTATGCCCTGGATATGTAAGGGGAGGAGGGGGGCAATAGTGACAGCATAGTACAAAAAAGTTATAAATTCTTTTTCGGTAGATCGAATAAAATATAAATGCATTCTTTTCAAGTGTTATTTTAAACTTATTCCTTTGAAAAAAATATGCTTATTTTTTTTGTTTATTCAAAAAGATTAAATTTGAAAAAGTTATTGGTTTTTATAATCAAACACTTTTTAATCCCATACAATTTGTTTTTTAGTTTTATAAGACAAAAAAAGTTATACTACATTATATCAAATCGCTTTGTACAGACTTCATATAATAATTTGAGAAAAAATGAAGCAAATATATATTGTGTATTAAATATATATATACTCCTGATTTCAATGTCCCAGACCCACATTAATCCTAAATGGTCCTACTTTTCTTTAATGTCTAAATAATTTGTAAATATTTTTCATTTTTCTCTCTATTTTTGTAGTTTGATTTGCTCGAGCTCCAAACTACTAAATGATTAGTCGAGCTTCTCACCTAAACTTAAATGCAAAAATAGCTGACTTTTCTCTGGTCAGCCAATCACAGAAGCTCCACTCGACACTAACTCGTTTTAACTTTGCTGCAACCGGATTGGCTGGGCATCGTCCCACCCACTCCCATCTCGAAAATATTTCTGAGTCAAGATTTTTTTCATCAGTTTTTAACTTTATTTAATATCTATAATTTTATTCATTTTAAATTAATTCTTTCTTTTATTAATTTACAATAGTTATCTTTTAAATTTTAAATATAACGTATCAAAAAAAGAACAAATTGAAAACGTTTTATTGTCACTTTAAAGGTCATGAAAGGAGATGAAGGTTCGGAAGAACTAAGTGCTATTAACTACAAGCTATTAACCCAAACTACAAGCTATTAACATCCTAATCTTTGAGTACACATGAATTACTAGAAGCAATTAAATATGAATCTCTAAATTTTAAAAATGTTGTGAAATAGTGAAAAATTTCTGAGTATGTTCGGAAACACAAATTCAGTTTGTCCAAGTTAATTCTATCAGTTAATTTCTTTCATCATTTGTATTATATATTCCATATTTACTCGAATCTAAACAGCACTTTTTTTTCCAATGTTAATATTTCTGAAAATTGGGTGCGGCTTAGAATCGAAGGAAAAGAAATTTCTTGGATGAGGAAATTAGAGCAATTACAGTTTTTCATGTACGTATTTAAAGGTTTATAATATTGATAAAAATAACTAATTATTTACTTGTTCTTAGTTCTCATTTTAAGTTTATTTTAATTTTGTGTAATTGGGTAACGATAAACCATTTTACACCACTTTACATTTTTCAAAAAAAGGTTAAGGTATCCGACTACGTTCGGAACCGTGATTTTGCAAAAGCGTATAAATGGATAATATTCATGATATTTAGTGTCACTTAGATTAGGAAATGTATATAAAATTGTTTTAAGAATAGTATTACAATAAAAAATTATTTAAGTACAGTACTTTGACAAAAAATGATCATAGAATGACCCATTTTCAAAATATTCTCCTTTTGCCAAAAATGCTTCTAATATAATAATATTTTGCCTATATATAGCTCAGACCTCTGTACAGAGGCTCAACTAGAATTTTTTAAATATATAACTTTGAAGTGGGTTGTTTCAAGTTTTACGACAACAGAGGGGAGAAATTTTAAGAAAAAAACACCGGTAATTATTTCAGTTGGTTGTAACTCTGAAAATAATGTGAATTTTTCAAAAATAGTTGAGCCTCTGTACAGAGGTCTGAGCTATATACAGGCATAATATTATTATAATAGAAGCATTTTTCACAAAAGGAAAAAAGGTTATTCTAAGTTAATTGTTTGCCGAATTATTGTATTTAAGTAATTTTTTTTTCAAAATGTCCTTCAAACAATTTTATACATGTATTCTAATCTAAGTGATACTAAATATCATGAAATATATCCATTTATGCGCCTTTTTAAAATCACGGTTCCGAACGTAGTAGGATACCTTAATGAGAAAATGGGGTGCGGCTTAGAATCGATGGTGGCTTAAATTCGAATAAATACTGTATATATATAAACTAAAGAATTGTTTTCTAGAAGCTATTATTTTTCCTTATTTGCTCCCTCATGAGAATAATTTTCATTC
>BMAV01014121.1:113022-137109 GCA_019973955.1 Trichonephila inaurata madagascariensis
GGTTAGTAAAGTAAACGAGAGCTAAATGAAGACGCCACATGTTCCAGAGCTTCACTTTGACATACTTTTAAAACAAGTAATATAAAAAAAATTTTAAGTCTCAATTCCTACTTAGATCAATAAAGAAAAATTTTATTTTAGCTACTTTTTATTAAATAGTTATAATTAATATAAATATGTGAATACATAGGACGGAATCACAACATTAAGTGGTAATTCATTTTTATTCATTATCATTAAAGTATCATATTGTCATCCAAAACAATCGTGTCTATAAAATTTCAGTTCAACTGAATGCTTTGAAACGTGAGAAAAAAATCTTTTCAAGTTTTGACCCATGTTGTTAAAAATGAAACCAACGTGGCTGTATCTATAATTCTTTAAATAATTAGTTTCAGTCCATTAATTTTAATTAAATTATCGTATGGTCGTTCAAAATAATCATGTATATAAAACTTCAGCTCATTTGAGCGCTTTAAAATGTATTTTATTAACGATTGAAAATTCCACCAAGATAAATAAATAAATAGAGAGTGTGACCTAATAGTAGGAGAGAGAGAATTGAAAAATGTTAAAATAAAACTGGCTAAATAATGTACCTAGAGCTTAGAATATTTGAATTAAAATGTGATGTAATAAAAAATCCGATATTTTGATCATTTTACGGTAATGTGTCCTTTACCTAAAATGAGGTAATAAGAAATACAGTAAAATCCGGCGTATAACGCGCACTTTTAACACAAAAAATAAAATCGAAGTTTACTGGTGCGCGTTATACGCCGGGTGTAAAAATGAGAACTTAAAAAATAAAAAATTGGATGAGCATAAAAAAAAATTAAGACTTCTACAAAGATCCGAATACTGTTTATTTAAAATAAATGACATTTCTAATGAACTTGAGGGAATTGTGGGTGTGCGTGCGTGCGAGAGAAGAGTTGTAGTTCTAGAAGTATATTATTTTTTCATAATCTTGGGATGATGAATAAATGACTTCAAACAAAACGTATAATCATTGCATAAGTACATTTCAGGCTCCTTCGTAAAAAAAAGGTGCGCGTTATACAGCAAATATACCTAAAAATATAAAAAAAATTCTGCTTGAAAGTATGGGTGCACGTTATACGCCGGATTTTAAGGTAATTAAGAAAATTCAACAATAAAATTAATTATACACATTGTTCACTTAAAATAAACAGTCAAATCATTTTCTACGGTCTTCATTAACATACATTAAAAATAAGACACATTACATTAACATCTTTTTTGAAACAAAAATGACAATCTTCGCAATCCAATAAGAATGTCACCTGAAAATGCAATTTCTTCTGTAAAAAACTATTCGCTTTCTCCGCTAAAATACTCATCATAGAACCCGTGCTGTCATATATTTAGGAAGAGTGGACTAAAAAAAATATTCCTGTTAAGTTTTGTCAAAGTATTCGTAAAAATGATTATTCTATGTTATTTTAAAGTGAGTAGCACTTAAAAGTACCGTCGGTAGACAAAGGGTTACGGTGACCGCGATTTCGAAAAAGCATATAAATAATTAATTTTTTGATGATACTTAGTGTCATTTGAATCAGAATATACATAAAAATTGCTTTAAGAATATTATAAGAGGAGAAAAGTTATTCAAATTCAGTTTTTTCGCAAAATGGGGGGAAAGAATAGCATATTTACAAAACATTCTCCTTTCAGAAAAAAAGGCTTCTATAATAATAATATTTTGTCTACGTATAGACTTTTGCATACAGCCTGTAAACAAATTTTTGATATATATACTTTAAGAGCGGATATTTCATACTTGAATATATTAAAATAAATAAATTTTAACAAAAAAAGACTGGTTATTATTTTAATTGATCGTAACTTTCAAAATAATGTGAATTTTTTAGAAATTGTTGTTCAGACTGTATGTAGAAGTCTTAGCTATATATAGGCAAACTATTTTTTTTATAGAAGCCTTTTTTCTTAAAAGAAAAATGTTTTGAAAATATGTCACTTTTTTTTCCTTTATTCCTTAAAAAAATGCATTTGAATCATTTAAGTTGTAATGATTTTTCTAAATCTATTTTTTATGTATATTCTACTTCAACTGACATTAAATTTTAAAAAAAAAGTCATTCCCTTACACGCTTTTTCGAAATTGCGGTTTTGAACTAAAACCTTAACATCTTTGCAAATTTTCTACAAATTCGAATTCCTTCAACATTTCAAATTATTAATGTTTGGCTGTATGAACTCTTCAACCTTAAATTCGTCTATCACAAACAGATAACTTCAACAAAAATCATTAACAATTCCACACAGTCTAAATGAACTGCATAAGGGATAAAATCCTATTTCTTTTTCAGCCTGTTCAATAAATCCCAATTCCTTTAACCTTCACATTTATTCCTTTATTTGCTATGTTCTAGATAGCTCTATGATTTGATATATATACGGTAGCTTACAAATACCCATTATATACTAAACAGATAATGTATACCATTGTATTAAAGTGAAAAGTTATCTATTTTCATTTTACTCACAGGTATTTAATGAAACCGGTTCTTTCGCAGCGATAACTATACGAAGGGCACTCTATTTTCCCGGGCCTGTGTAAAAGTGTGGTTCGGTCAATCAGTGTCACTCCCACAGTGATGGTTGCCAAGTTTCCGAGATTAGTGGGGAATGGGGACAAAAGAGCTTCATTTTTCATAAAAGTCCTATAAGATATCGCTTGGGACTAGTTTAAAGATAGGACGTTTACCTGTAATGGCAGAAAAGAATTTCTCAGTTGCGCGTAGAATATCTTCTTTTAAGTTTACAACATCAGGAATGTATATGTTCTAGGGAAATTCTAGAACTTATAGTTTATTACTTCAAAGCTGAAAATAATTTTCGTAAAAGATCTAAAAATTAATATTTAGAGAAATAAACAAATGGAAATTTCTCATATGGGCTTTTAACAAGAATTTTGTTTAATATAGTTGAAAACAATCGTTTCCTCAGATTTCTGTGCTACAAGTTGGTTTTTCTAATATTGTATAATAGAATTTATCAAAAGAATATTATTCATAAAGTAGCAGTAATTCCTCTCTTATAGAGGAATTTAATTTTAGTTAAATTTCTTTATCGTGATTGATGAGAAATTAATTAAAATCGATGTACATAGTTTCGAGTAAGTGTTTATTAAAGTTGCTCTCTATAACGATACGAGGGCTATTGGTGACGGATCTCGCAATTCTGAGCTACGATTAACAGACATGGATGACACGTAAAATGGCATCCCACTCTCCTAACTTTCCCGCCAGGTCAACATGAAGACTTTGAGTCACGATAGATTTAACGTGTATCAACCCCTCTACTTGGCGAGTCTTCAGTAGTATCAGGATTGTAACTCGTTAATATTTTTAAATTGTCGCAAAAGGATTGATTGGTGCATAATTTGGTACATATTTTCATACAATGCACTTGAATACAGTGAAATTAAAATGTTCTGTGTAAGGTTTGCTCTTTTCTTCTTCCTTATGTCATTTTGTATAATTTTATATTTAGTTCTATCTCGATTCCTCTTCTCCCAGTTCATTTCCTGAAATTTATGGAGATATATAACAGAGGAGATAACTGTATCCTCTATTGTCCCTTTATAAATTTTCTCGGTAAGCAATCGGTAGGAGTTTGATTGATACCAAAGACTTGTGATCTTGTCTTGAAAGTCTTGAAAGTACCCTTTCAAGCAACACTGTTTGTAAAAGATTGCATAATTTTGGGGGGAAAAACTTTGGTCTAATCCCATGGAGTTATAAGCTTCCACATTACTCTAACTGGAGTACATTGAACCTCGATAGATTTAACATGTGTAATTTCCACGTCACACATCAGGTTTCGATCACAAGACTTGACTTAATGCCAAGTAATAGAGAGGACAAAAAGTAGCTTAAAATAGAAGGATATACTACAGGCAAGATGAATAAAATTAAAGTCACGAGTACCACACAGAGAATATTGCAACTACCTGATTATAGGTGACTTAAGTCGAGAGTTTGGCCATACATTTAAATTAAGGGGGCATGGTACGGTTTAAGCAAAAAATTTAAATTTAAGGTTTTTTAAAATTTTTTTTTGGTTGCTTCATATGTGTCTATACTATGTAAAACATATTTTGTGCTCAAAATTTCATAAAAGGCTAGCCATTTAATTTTTTTAAGGAAAAAACTTAAAATTTGGGAGGTGATTTTAAAATGCTACTCCTCCTACAAATATTTACATACACGCATGAAATTTGGTTTACAAATAAGTCATACTATGTATAACAAAAGTTGGTATGTGTTTTGCAATAACATAATCTGCACATTTCATACAATACTTCTTTTTATGAATACTTATTGAAAATTCCTTCAAAAATGTGTAAATTCTTAGTTCAATTATTTTTTAAAAAATAAGTATTGCTTTGATTCAAAAATGCATACTCACTTTTGTTACAAGTACTATTAGCAATTGGTAAAAAATAATTCAAAGCATTAGGCACAATAGAAAAAAAAAGCCTTAGCTTTTTAAATGAAGACAAACTAGTTATTTTATCTTTCGGAGATAAGTAGGCTAAAAATTTTGATTTGTTGTAATAGGAATATGAATAAAAACGAACGTAAAAGCTCACATAATTCTGCGTTGTTTAGCTTAGAGCTTTCAAATTGTGTGGGGTTACAGAAAAGTATATAAAGAATAATTTATGCTGAAAAAATTGGATTTGATTTTGTCAATTTCATCGTACTGTGCCTCCTTAAGTAATAGTTGCAATTTATGCCTTAATATTCTTAATAAGCTTTTTTGTGCTTATCACAAACAGGACATTTATAGTTTTTCTGAAGTTGAAAGTTGTGCGCAAGTACCATGAATGAAGCTGATTTTCTGACATTATACTGTTTCTCGTCGATTCTTCTACTAGTGAATTCACGTTCATTTTCTGAAATTTATGCTAATGAGTACGAACTGAAGCTTCTACTTTTCCTTTATAAGACTTCTCTCTAAGTGATCGGGAAAATAGGAAATCACAGAATAATACAGGAGGTCGTAGTGTGTGTACCTAATATATATAGAGAGAGATTGAAAGAGAGAGAAAAAAGAGGCATACAGAGAGATATATAGATATATGTGTAGAAAAAGACATAGAGAAATAGAGATAGACATGCAAAGAAATATTGAAAGAGACGTATAAATGTATAGATAGAGATATATAGAAAAGATAGAGACATATAAAGAATGATGTAGGTATATAAATAAAGATATAGAGAGAGATTGACACATAAAGAGAGCGATTGACGTATATATAGAGAGATATAAATATATAGAGAAAGATATAAATATATAGAGAAAAATAGAAAGATATGTATAGAGAGCGAGGGAAAAAAGAGAAAAAAATCTCTTGTACAAACTGTCGCAGTTCCCTTATAATGCATCAAAATTAAATATAGGTTTTGAACATATATTTCGTAGTAGTTTTTGCGTACTTTACATTAACCTTATAATATTAAATTATTTTATATTTTTCTAAAGTAGACGCTCACTTTTGTTTTTCTCTCTCAAAGTGAAATTTCCAATTAAGTTTTAATGGAATATAAAAATATATCATATAAATGAATGATTACTTTGATTTCTTTCTAAATATCTAAGAAATTAATTCACTGGAATCTGCAGGGACTTTACACAGTTGAAAGTGGGAAATAAATTTCCTTTTTTCCTTATGACGAATCCCTGCGGAATAAAGACTCCAACACACAACGAATATTTTCCAACAAGAAACTACATGATTGCCAAAATCTCCCAATTCTACGGAAAATCAACGTTCTTTGTGTTTAAAAATAAAAAAGTCAGTAACCAGCAACTGATTTTTACATTATAATACTTCCTCTTGAAAACTAACAGCAGCCCCAATTGATTAATGCAATGTTTTTGATGGATTTATATATCTAATCTGCATTTCTGTGACATTTTCGACAAAATTCTGAATCCCCTATTAATTGTACAGGGAAAAAAAGATTCTTACATGGCCAATGTTCATAAATCCACATTCTTTGGAATAAACGGTTCTCTGGGTACAAAGTGAGAACAGGTTTTAAGAGGCTTAACTGGAACTAATCCTATTCCCCTAGGAGGATTTTGTATCATTAGTCAACACTTAGAAAATTGCATCAAGACAAAATACGTAACATTAAGGCAAAATAATGAAAGATTATGCTTCTAAATTTCATGATATAACAAGAGCTCTAAAAAATATCCCGTTTAAAATGAATCGATGAAAATACGATTAAAAAGGCTATTAAATTAAATAGCCAGAAATTAGGATTAAAAATAAATATATAATTAATATTAACTTTTTAAGTGCTTTAAAAGACATAATTAATGTATCCCTTATATATAATTAATCGAAATAACAAATTGGTGAATTAAATAAAAAATTAAAATCAATTCCTACTTAGATCAACAAAGAAAATTTTTATTTTAGTTATTTTTTATTAAATAATTACTATTCATATAAATATGTATATACATATGACAGAATTACAATCAAAATAAAAGGCGATTTTTCATTTTCTGTTCTATATTGGGTGATGGACTATTATTTTTGTTTGTTACTACTTGTCCATTAATTAAATTTAATTATTCCAATAAAATAGTACAGTAAAAAAGAAATCACATTCTCAGAAATTAGGCCATCTCAGGTGGGATTCAAACCCATGACCTTTGGATTAGAAATCCAACGAGGTATGCACTGCGCTACAGGGACACAAGAAACAATTTTCCTTTTTATATATGGTATTGGACTATTATTATTTTTGTTACTATTTATTCATTTTTTACTTTAATTTAATAAATTAATATTTGAAAAAAATTGCATTAACATGAAGTGTCAACCCCTACGAGTTTAAAAAAATTATTTTATTTTGAATGGATGAATAGAAAGTATTTTATTAACAATTGAAAATTTGAACCAGATATATATACATATAGAGAGAGGGGGAGGAGGGAGAGAGTGAAATAATAGTAGGAATTGAAAAATATAATTAATATTAACTTTTTAAGTGCTTTTAAACACATAATTAATACATCCTTTATAAATAATTAATCGAAATAATGAATTGGAGGGGAAATTTCTATTTAAAAAAAAGGATAGAATTCCACTTCAAAAATCAAAATGATCAGAAATATTCTTGGTACTCGAAATTTTTCCAGAAACTGTACTTCCCAAAGTTTTGTTTTCTTTTGTACAACTCGTCTTGATTGCTAACTGGAAAGCCTTTGAAAATTTTCCAAAAGGAAGAGAGAGAGAAAAAAAATACATAAATCAATTTATTCTTAACGGAGAAATCTTTATTCTATATACGTAACCAATTATAATCGAAATACTTTTAAATAAAAGAATGCTTTCAAAGGTACACCCTTACTCGAGAAAACTAAATTAATGAAAGACTCATGCTTTCTCTTCATTTAAGACGCATTGTTCCGTCGTGAGAATTTCGGGAAGAAATTAAAAGCGGAAATCCTTTTAAGTTTCGGAAATAAGTATTTCAAATCGTTAGGGAATTTATTGTTCTATCTTTTCCCATTTTCACACAGGCGCTTTTCTACGTTTCCGAATAGCATGCGTTGTTATTTTTTTTTTATTATTTTTTTTTATTGTTCGTTGTAGTTTCTCTCTTAATGATTTGAAATATACTTCTAAGGTTGAAAAATTCACCTAAATGATGTGCGTAATTTTTTTTTTAATTTAAAATTAATGTATTTTATTATTTGTTAAAACAATAGCAGCCGTAAATGAATTATTAATAATTAAAAAACATTCTTATTTATTAATTTTATTAAAATATAACTAATATAATATAAGATACCTAAATGACATGAATCCTGATATCAGGAAGAGAATTATTTCAGCTAATCACTGTTTCTTTGGTTTGAGATCATTACTGAAGTCTCACTTAATAAAAAAACGACAAAATTTCTGTTGTATAACGTACTGATTAAATTACTTTTGACTTATGCCTCAGAGGCATAGACCTTGATAAAAAAAAAAAGAGAAGATCTTGGCGATTTTTGAAAGGAAGGTCCTGCGAACCATATTTGGTGCTGTTCTCGATAATTACAGTTGGAGAAAAAGATATAATTTTAAAATATAAAACATTTTTAATGATGATGATGATATTAAGTCCATAAAACTGAGTGATATAAGCAGGACATATAGAAAGAATGACCCCAGAACGAAATTTTGAATTCAATTTCTAATAAAAGACCAAAGGGAAGGCGAAAAAGGAGATTGAGAGACTGTGTGGATGAGGACTTTGCCATTCTAGAAGTAAGGAAGAGACCAATTGCTGGGTTCGATTGATTGAATGAATATTAACGTCGCACTGTTCAGCTACACGAGGGCTTTTGGCGACGGACCACGTAATTTTAACCAAGGTCAAGTGACGTGGACGACACCTGAGCTGGCACCTCTCCCCTCTCCTAACTACCGCACCCCACCAACGGGAGGACGTTTCAGCTCTCGACAGAATTAACGTGCATCGCTGCCCTACACGGCGGGTCTTTAGTGGTACTGGGCTCGAACTCGTGACAAGGCAAGCCACGATCCGATACCTATACCACTCGGCTACCGCGGCCACGACCAATTGCTGGGAGAAAGGAAGTATGGGAAAACTTCTGAAAAAGGCTCAAGCCCACAAAGGCCTGTCATGTCTATGCTAATGATGATAAATAATATAATAATAAAATTAATCAATAAGGGTAATGTAAAATACAGTCGAACCTCTATATAACGAACCTCTACATTGCGAATTTTTCTATATAACGAAATTTTTCCTGGAATGAAGAACATTTCACGATATCCCTCGTAAGATAACCTCTCTATAGCGAAGTGCAGTTTCTATATAACGAACTTTTTCTTTTGTGATTCATTTTTTTTCTCCCTATTTTTAAAGTAGTTCTGAACATTTCAAGTTATTTTCCCTTTTAACACATTTTATGGTGGTCATACATCTTGAACTAGTTTCATTAGATTTTAACTCGCCGAGAACAATAGAGTTCTGGATATTTCCTCCAAGAAGTGCAACCTGTAAGCTCTATTGTCCAGTTCACTAGAAATATATTCGATATCCCCCTTTCCTCCTCAGTGGAGTTGTCTAGTGTCCCCGTGTTCTAGTTATAAAATAATGTATGTTTAATATTACTTTTATGCTTTCAATTATAGAGAAAATGTTCTTAAAATTCATTAATTTTAATATAAAATTATTTTCTTAATATTGAAAATACAGCGTATTCGACATTATTTTTTCTTGTTTTTCTTTCAGTTTTTCTTTCTTTCTTTTTTTGTGGATAAGATATATAAAATAAACATATATTAATTTTTAAAAAAGTGTGAATAATTACTTTTTTTTATATATAACGTGTGTTTATGAATTTAAAATTTTGTTTTATGTGGTTTATAAATTATATTGAAAGATGAACCTTTATATAACGAATTTTCCATATAGCGAACTTTTTTTCGGTATTTAATGACTTCGTTATACAGAGGTCCGACTATATAAATAATATATCTGTTAGTCAGAAATTTATTATTTTCTAAGACAGAGATGGACAAATAGCGACCCGCAAAACACATACAGCCGACAAAGAGTTTTTTTTTTTTTTTTGTCTTTTTTGCTGTGAGAAAAATTGCTAGATAAGAAAAAGTTCTAAAAAAGTGTGATAGGTACGTGTCTCGTTAAACAGGATTCTAAAATTAAATGCGCTTTCAGCTATAGATATGAAATTAACAAAATTAATAAATTAAATTAAACCGCCACTATTTTATTTGACATACTTATTGATTTTTGTGTTACAATTTATACCTTTTCTGATTTGCAAATTTAACTGTTGTTGTTACGACTCCCACCTTATGGATAATAACATCAGATCAAAGCCCGCGAAATTCATCACGTCAAAGGGCTACATATACGCCATATAATCCTTAGCTTTAAACACCACACAGGTGACTGCAATTTGGCTCGAAATCCAACCCAATTTTAAGGGAGAACAACATCCTGGGGGTGGTCAAGGACCTCCCACCTCTATTCCCCTTCCACCAACCTCACGAGAGAACATGCTGCTCGACGGCTATTTAGAGTATCCCCATGTCTCAAAGGCACTATAAACTTACAAACATCCATGTCTTCTCCGGGATTCGAACCCAGGTTCAAGGCCACAGGAGTCAACGTTACTAGCCTCTACACCGGATGGGTGAATCAAATTTTACTAATGAATGCAATCATTTTAAAAAGGGGTGCCCCTCTTGTATCCCCCTACAATCTACTTTTCGAGATAATACAATTGCCTGCCTCTTCTGTAAGACATTAACCTTATTTAATCATTTATATAATATTTAAAATGATTAAGAACAATTTTCTAAATGTTCAACATTAATTTTATTTTTTTCGGAGGAAAAATACTTATTAACTAGTAGTAAATATTTTCTAAGCTTATATAATTCACTGAAATAGTTTATTATTTATGATATTAATTATCTCTCAGTGATAAACTATCATTCATATTTTTAAATTTCACATTTCCAAAACTGGAATGAACCATACACAAGTTAAATAAGGGATCTCATTATATATTTACACGTGCTAAGTAAAAAAGGGAAGATTGCAATTAAAATTTATAATTCACTATTTATCTTAAGGTAATTAGTTCCAATTTTCTTAGCTTAACTAATGAGATTTAGGACAAAGGTAGTTTAAAACGTTTTAAATAAAAACTATTTTTTTTCGTTTTATTTTGTTCAGTTCTATTGAAGTAAACAGCTCTTGAAACTTGAATGAATGCCTACTAATTTATCTTGAAAATTATATCAGCTGTTTATTAAATAAAATTTTTCTTTAAAGTATTAAATTTCGATCGTGACAGACAAAACATTCCTAAGAAACCGTGTTCGTAACCTTTTAGCAAAACGAGACCGTGACTAGGTACCAAGGTCTAATACTTTCAAATTAAAGGTCTAAATTTTTAAAAACCTTTATGATTGAAAAAATCTTTAAATATACGAACGTTTTTCTTACTATAGCATCCACTAAAGAAAACATTTAATTTTACTTGCTGTAATTTTTACAAAAAGCAGTCATGAAAAAAATTCGTTTAACTACGTAACACATCGCTTAAATTAATTAATATTTCTTTAAATCTAAAAGAATTTGCATACATTATTAAATAAAAAAATGCAAAAATTTTGAAGTTAGACAACAAGCTGGATATTAAAACAATTAGTTTTTAATTATTTTCTCACTCATTTGAATTTCCGTTAAAAAAAAGATACTTTTTTTTTCTTTTTAATTGTATGCATTAAGTAAAGAAAACTTTTTGTTTCACTTCGTATTCTTTAAAAAAAGAAATAGAGTGTGCTTTTTCAGGTGCCATAAAAAGTATCATGAAATTTTATCACGTCAATCGCATCAAAAATATTAATACGCATATAAATCATTGATTTTTATTTCAATATTAAGTACCCACTTATTATTTGTAATTAATTTTAAAATTTTGATTTTTCCTTTGAATTTTGATACTTATTATTTTTAACGCTAATAGATGAATGCTAAATATATAGAAAAAATTAAGTCCACTTCATTATGTTTTCTTACACGTGTTTTGCTTAAAGATAATTAAAATTTGACAAGATTGCTTTCTTCTCAAATAGTTAATTATTACTCTTGCAATTATTTAAACCTCAAATCCTTTTAATTGTCATATTCAAAAAACACCACCAATTTTTTTATCGTCCTTTAATTTGTTAATATTTTAACACACTTAATTCTATGTAAGATTTCGTAAAATTAATTCCATACTTATATATACCCCCCCCCCGTTTTTTTTTACAGGGCACTGGGGACTTGGGCAAACAGCAACAAACCTTTGACGAATTTAAACAAATATTAGCAATCAACTTTAAGAAAGTTATCGAATAGGTTGTCTTCTCGTTCCTTTGGGACTCGATGCCTGATAAACGCCAATGACCTCTTCTCCAGATTGCCCTAGAGATTCTTCTCTACTTTGGACTGTCCTATATCCGGTACTTGCTTTTTTTGTTTCTTCATCTTGTACTAGTGCACAGATGTACTAGTTATTATTACGGGTTCTTACATAGAAACCCTATATCACTGGTGATCTTTGTCCAATTTAATTTTTCAATAAATAACAATGAATAAATTCATTAGACATCATAGTCACATGGTAGCTGCAATCACGTAGTTCCATCCAATCAGTTCATGAGCTCATGTGACGTCATAGTCCCATGATGTGTGTGTGTGTGAATACAGTCACATGTCATTCATGCGCTTTGCTGAAGGGAATTTTTACTTTTGGCAGAAACTTTTTTTTAAAAAGTACATAGTTGCACGACAATAATAACGCACGTAAGCAAAACAAATTTGATTTACAACAGCACGTATAATATAAGATTTTTTTAAAAATTTGAAAACCTCTCTTTTTGGAGAATCTTATTACTTGAACATCTTTATCCGATTATGAAATTTGAAATTTTATCTTAATTTCACAAGCAGAATAACAAGTTCAAGTCCGTTTTGAACTCATTGGAGAACATGTGTGATTGCATTTATCATGACAGTCAGGAATTTTTCCCACGCGCGCGCGATCCCGACGATGATACCAAATAGCTTGCCATAATTTCTGAAGACTTCAGCAATTAGTATTTGGCGATAAATTACTCTAAAGTAAGTACCATCAATTCCTTTTAAAAATATATATATAATTTGAAGACTAGATAATTATAAAATCAAATTACTAAATATAAGTTGCTCAAAAAACTCATTTGGCAATATCTTGAATTTTTTCCCAGACAAGACATATTACAAAAGTAATAAGAAAATAGAAGGACACGAGCTTTTAAATGTATAAATATTCTTTGATTTCTTTCCTATAAAAAAAAAGCAAAGCCCTAATTCAATCTTTTAATACATTTCTTCTTAACCGTTTGCTTTCATAAAACCAAATAGTACTTTTTTTAATTCAATACTCCCTTCTAATATTTTATTTCTTTTAAATTTAATTTCTTCTAAATATTTCATTTCCTTTATAAAAACTCTACTCTATTCTATTTGAAATACAAAATCTTACTTTTTTACTTTTCGAAGTTTGTTGGAAAAAGAAGTTCTGGATCCGATATTTAAAAATAACAAGAATTACACCCGAGAGAGAACACAAGAACACCCGAGTTATTTTAATGGGAAAAGGGGGAATTCATGGAAATGTCGTATCATTTTCTTGGGAGGGGAAAAAAAGGTTATTTCGCAGAAAAATGAAAGTCATCAAAACTTATTCTTAGTTAAGTCGATTTTTAGATGAGTCGTAATCTGAAGAAATTCTGGATGCCGATTTTGTCGATTGTCGCTCAATCAGATAGCCTATCTATTCATGTAGATTGTTAAGCCATTAATACATTTTTTCTTATGGGGGGATCCAAGGCTTTGAATAGTGTAAAATACATTCCTTTTTTTTTCTTTTGAATCGAAATCTAAGAGCAATCTGTAAAAAAATTTCATTTTTATTTTTGTGTTATTTTTTCTTGCATAGAAATAACAGACAGGTCGTAATGATTCACGGCACTCGATATTTTTTTTATACTGATGGCACTCTAAAACAACATGAGAGCTATTGAGGATGAATTTTCCAATTCAGTGCCATATTCAAGTGACAAGGACAACAATCTCGCATGTCTTAACTGACACATTTTAGCAATTGAGCCACAACAGATTTAACATGAATCAGACACTGTTGTGCAGTAGGATTTTCAAATATGAAGCTGGAATAGTGCTTTAGTGGTTTATTTACAACACGAAAGACGGCTCACATGTAGAAATATTTACATCTAGCAGGAAAAAGTTTTAAGGTATCCGACTACATTCGGAACCGTGATTTTGCAAAAGCGTGTAAATGGATAATATTTATGATATTTAGTATCACTTAGATTAGAATACATGTATAAAACTGTTTTAAGGACATTATATGACAAAAAAAATTATTTAAATACAATATTTTGGCAAAAAAATTAACTTAGAATAACTTTTTTTCCTAATGTTCTCCTTTTGTAAAAAAATGCTTCTATTGTATTAATATTTTGCCTGTATTCAGCTCAGACCTCTGTACAGAGGCTCAACTAGAATTTTTGAAATGCATAACTCGGAAGTCGGTTTATCCATGTTTTACGAAAACAGAAGGGAGAAAATTTAAGAAAATATGCCGATAATTATTTCAAATGGTTGTAACTCTGAAAATAATTTGAATTTTTCAAAAATCATAGTTGAGCCTCTGTACAGAGGTCTGAGTTATATACAGGCAGAATATTAATACAATAAAAGCATCTTTTATAAAAGGAGAACATTTGAAAAAAAGGTTATTCTAAGTTAAATTTTTGCCAAAATATTGTATTTAAATAATTTTCTTTTGTCATAATGTCCTTAAAACAATTTTATACATGTATTCTAATCTAAGTGATACTAAATATCATGAAAATTATACATTTATGCATTTTTTTAAAATCATGGTTCCGAACGTAGTCGGATACCTTAAGTAAATAATAATTCTCTCGAATGATTGACTTTTAGGGAAAACACTAGCAGGTCAGGATGGCATTCAACACATCTGCTCCGGAAGATACAAAAACCTTCTCACAAAGCTCGCTGGAGGATCTCACAGGGGAATCTCTCTTTTCTAGAAACAATCACTAAATTTTTCAATCTACCCACGAAGCTCGCTGTTGGAGTTTGCCATCTTCTCTTGTTGAGAGACAATCACCGAATTTCCAAATACCCACACCTAGCTCGTTGGAGGAGCTTTTCCGACCTCTCTTGACAAGAGAAAATCTCCGAATACACTCGTGCAGAGGCAGTACCTCAATTTAGTCTCGTTGCCCTCTAGAGTTTTAGAATTTGTTTTGAGTACGCTACAAGCCTCTAAGCGATTGGTCTTTATCGGCACCAGGAACTCACGACTGGTCGTCTACGAGTTAATGACCATAATCACCCTAAGAATAGAGGCTCACGCAGTAAAGGTTTAATAGTATCAAGCATGTCTCTCAGTGGTCCCCTATTGCATTTAACTAACTGGTGTATTACTGCCTATACAGGTATTAACTCAAGTGTGTCACCCTTTTCTTTTTTTTAACTGTAAAATATATTGGTTCTTTAACTATAAAATGTAAAACTTCATCATTCTGAACTCTTATGAAATGACGAAAACTACACCTTAACTGATATCTGATTCTCTTAACCCGTTAGGAACTGAGTCACCCCAATCCTTTTTTCTTTATAAATAGTTTTATTGCATGCGATAAAAATCGTGATTCTAGTGAATAATTTAATTAAGAGAAAGTATACTTCCCTTCTTTTAAGGACTTTTCAATTTTTCTTTGATTATTTGAGAAAAAATTAAATCCAACTGAACTAAAATGTTTCAAATATGCGTGACTTTAATGAAAGACACAAATCACAGACACTTTTCGCTAATATTACAAGAATGATATTTACAGGCAGAACTGTCATATTTTTCTCAAGCTATTGCAGCGACAAATAACATGTTGAACTTGTTCTTACTTGTGTCTTTTTGACAGGGTGCAATGTCTTGTTGTACACTTGTGGCTTCATATTTTTCTTGATGGGGTTCTTTTAGGTAGCATTTGAAAACTATCCTTTCAATTTAAACATTTCATGCTCATCACTTTTCTCAAATTTACTTTCGTTATCAGGATTAATACCCATTATTTCGTCAGGTTCTCTTACTTGATCAGTTTAAATTTCATCCATCAGAGATCGCACACAAGCGATTTCTGTTCGTTATATTCTGTTCATTTACGTTTTATATTTCATTTATTTACGTTTATAAACGTTTATTTACGTTTATTATTATTTATTTACGAGTCGTACAACAAAGCAAATCAAAACCATTAAGGCGCTCACAAGTAAAAACTGTAGCATTTTCATAGAAAATATTTTGGAACAAACGAGGTCGCGCGAGAAAAGCAGTCACACCAATTACCTTGAGGTTGTAAAAAAACGTTTGCTACTTCCAAAAAAAAGAGGAAGATATGTGCCATATACATTTTAGTTTACATGTAGACTGTTATATCGGAAAATATATATAAGGTCATTTGTAACAAATAAATGGTTCTCCCAGAATTAAAGTTTTCGTGAGCCTGAGGGTGACTCTGTGCCCCACGAGATCGCTCCCGTGTTAACTTCCACATCTTGTCAAAAGATATCTTTGAGAACTAATAACTTGATTATATTGGAATTCGAGTCTAATTTATCAAGGATTGAAACCCTGAAGTTTATTCCTAGTATGTGCACGACCAAATATGGTCAAGTCGAATCCTAATTCCAAACAAAATTATCGAGTGCAATAGAGATGTGCTGCACCCTTTGATAAACTGCATCTTAATGCTTTCGCCATAGCATAGGGATCTTAAGGGAGTGTGATTCAACTACACGAAAAAAAAATACCATTCTCTTTTATTTGACTGTGGCTCAAAATGATGTAAACCGTTACCAATATAGACCTCGCACACAGCACTATAATAATTCTAATTTAACTATAACTAACTCCATCGGGTTTTTACGTTTTTCGGTACTTACATATTATAGCGACCGTATTGGCGACATTATATGAAACTTAGTTGCCAATTCAGCACATAAAATACATGTGAAATCGGGGTTGCCAACTTGGCGAGTTATCTTGAAAGTTGGCATTGTTGCGTTAATATGAAAGTATCCGTTTTTCTAATGCAAAGTTTATGTTTAAAAAGCTCCAGATTTGTTCAATTTATATTTAACTGATTTAAAGCCATATAATAATTTTTAAAAGAATTTTTAGAAATAATTACTTTATATTCTTTAGCCATGATTAGGTTATAAAATCGACATCTCAGCTAATATGGGACTCTAAAAATAGTCTTTTAAATGTCTCTTTTTGTCCTAGATTCTAAATATAGCACATTTTAATTAATAGTCACTCCAATGCAAATTAAATATGGTGAAATATAAAGACAAAAAACTTTTATGGCACATTAAAATTATAATTTTTTCCTAAAAAAAAATATAAAGTAAGAGTTTTGTCAATTTTTGCTACCAAGAAATCATTTGAGCTTATCTTGAAGAACGGGATTTTCAAGTACATGTTTTTTACATTTATTATATTTTATACATGAGCACCATGTATTTATATTTTAGTAGAAAATTACTTAATTTTTTTTGTATGTTCATTATAACTTGTGTGTATTAAAATGCATATGTCTAGCACATGAGTACTCAAGCTTTTTTCCCTCAGGGCCGCATGCACATAATAGGCATTTCAAGCGGGCCGCATACACATAATAAACATTTCATGCGGGCCGCAGCATGCGGATAATAGAAAAAGTAGACTATAAGACCAAAGCAACATTGATAAACAAAATTGATTAAAATATTAAAACTCATTTTTGGTTTTTATTTTAATACTATATTAACTTTTGTATGGAACACACACAAATATTTATTTTTATGAATTTTTACTGAGTTATGGGAGGATTTCTATTTCTTTCATCTATAACCAAGCCTCTTGCTTGCATTCTACTATTAAAAAAAACAAGTGATAGACAAAACTGATGAATCTGATTGCTTGATTCATAGTTATCCTGTTAAATTTTTTGTGCATTGTTCTCCAATAATTGAATTTCTTAATGCAATTGGCCATGACCGGGCCACTCAAAAAAGACTTTTTGAGCCGCAGGTTGAGTATCACTGGTCTAGCAAATATTTTTAAATAAGACTTATTTTACAAAGTAAAGTTTATAATATAAACGCTAGAAAAATAAAAATATTTTTTTTTATTATTTAAAAACTAAAACATTATTTTATAATAAGTTATATTTATTTCTTGAATTTATTTTTGTGCTATGCTTTTATATCTACTTATAAAATTCTTCTAACAACTACGTCATTACAGAATCCAATAAATTAATATGCAAGAAAAATGTTCATATAAAACTGTAAATAAAACAAAGAAATATTCTTCAAGTAGCAGAATAAATTAATGGGAAATATCAAATAGTTACAAAACATAAACATTGCAATTAATTTACTTTACAATAGTTTTGATTATTTAATGATAAAAAGCTGAATGTTTAGAAACTGCCACGAGACAAAAGAAAATCAAAAATATAATTATTGCATTCATCTTTCAATAATCCTTTTTCATCGTGAATCGTTGCAGTATTAAATTATCACAAACAAAATAAAATATGAATAAATTATTTATCAACAATATTACTCTTCTTCGGAGGATCTCATTTGAAATGATAATTTTTCTGTTTAGGAAATGCTTTTGTTTCATATTATTTCTTTTAGAAAGTATCGTAACTAAACACGGATTAGCAATTCCGCATCGAAGATTCATTGTTGTGAATTAATTTGATTAACAACAATGGGAAATTTTTAGATATTTAAGTAATAAAGAAATGTAAATATAACCAGAAATATATTCAAAGATTTTTTTTTTCAAAATCTATTGAGATGAATATAAAAGACAATGAAAAAAGTTTACAAATGCCTTTACTGAATTTATACATATTTTCTTTGAAAATGTTATAAACTGTTTCTCGTACAGTTACTTTTATATTCTTATGTTTTATACAAAAAAAAGCATTTTCCCAATCTTATGATACCTAGAGATGCTATTTAAGTATGCAGAAAATTCAGTTTCGAAATATAATAGCATAGGAGGAAAGAAAAGTTAGAGAAAAAATATAAGACTTAGAAAGCAATATTTTTTTCTTTTAAGAAATCTCTAATATTATTCTTTTTCGTAACGAATAAAAAATCAATGTATCTTTAGATATTCTGTTTCTAAAATTTAAGTTAATCATAGATTCAGGTACGAAATATTATTCAGTTTATTACTAGTTTTAGTCTTTAACAATGTCAAATGAATTATTTGCTTAACTTAATTTATTGGCTCTATCATCTCACTGATGAATCATGAATTATTTGTAATAATATTGAATTAATTTGAATATAAAAAAAATATCCGATAGAATAAAAATAGAGATTTATTGCGTAATACTAACTATTAATCTAATTGTTTATTCGTAACAACGTCGCGCAAAAGAAACACAGCAATCCTTTGGGATAAAAATAACAATTTCATCCCTAAACGACTCAAGAAAATTTCATTATATTTTTGCCCTGAGTTCACTTTCTAAAAACTATACAGGGTGTTGCTAAATTCAACCGACATTTTCGGAGAAGGGGTGACGAGTGAACGTAGAACAATGGGATCTCATAGAACATGGGGTAGTAGCCGTCAGTAGGATGATGAACCAGACGAGGAGAACAGTCAAACGAAAGCGGGGATTTTGAGCGCCGTGGTAAGGTTGAAGAAGACTGCACGCATGAAAATGTCCCCACTTCTCTCGGAGTTGCTGCAGCATGTACCGGCAACTGTGACTCTATACAATGGTGCACCTGCACATTTTTCAATTGCGATGTGAAAACACCTCCTTGCTACATATCCCGAGAGATGGAGTTGGACTTGTTGTTTGGCCACCACGTTCCCCGAATCTCAATCCCTTGGATTTCTTCTTCTGGTGCCAGCCAAAATAGCTTGTGTATGAGTCACCAATGCCTACGGTGGAAATTTCATGGCACGGATCGTCGTTGCTGACATCACCAGCACACAAGATTTGTTTGAACGCGTCCCTCAGTCCTTAATCCGTAGGTGCCAGCTGTGCTATGTACTACGCGGCCACAACTATCAATGATTCCTTAGACATTCACTTGCCGTTGTATTTCTGATGTTTAAATGTGATGCATTGTTCGTATTGTAAGCATGATTTACGTCTAATAAATGGGCTTCTTGCCTCTTATTATCCCTTTTCATCCCACTCGACATCACACCTTTCATAACTGTTTTTGCGACCCCATGTTCTATGGCGATTTGTTGTTCCCATGCTACCTACTACCACCATTCTGAATTTCTCGGTCGAATTCGGCCACACCCCTCCCCAAAAGTGAAACATATTGCAAATTAACTCATTTTTTTCTTACATCTTTTAACCTCTCTTTTAAATTTTCTTGTATAGATGAGTCGTACTCACGTTCTCTTCCGTATCTGTACCATGACTAATATATGGTTAATTTCTGTTATTATATCAACTTATGTACCCGTATGTTTAATTTTACTTGAATTTGGTTAAAACTTATGGAGACAATTAACAAAAAGTGATACTTTATTTTCAAAAGCACTGCACAAAATCGTACTATTTCGAAAGACCATTTATTTCATAGAAAATGCTTATCGTAACCAATTCAGTAGCGTTAACAATTTTTTTTTAAAAAAAATATATCAAATCCATCTATGTATAATGATAGTTCTAGACAAATTTTTAAATTTGTTTTAAACCATAGCTGAAATAGCATGAACATGACATGCTACCACGTTTTCCAAACTCCGATTAACTTATTTTGGCTTAAACTTAATGTATATAGTTAGGGGGTCAGACCTCAGGATGAGGAGGGAATCTGATCCAGCTCTGATACTCTCCACAATTCTTCCTCTTCACCACGTGATAATTTCATTACCTAGATTTATTAATATCTATGAGTAAATGTTTATTAACATCACATAATAAAGCAACACGAGGGCTATATTGGCTAAGGGCCCTGTAATTCAAACGATGAGGATAACACCTAACCTGAGACCCCTTCCCCTTTCCTAACTACCACACCAATGGAAAGACTTTGAGCCAAGACGGATTTAACGTGCATCATCCCCTCTACACGGTTAGTCTTTAGTGACGCTAGGACTTGGAATGGTGTCACGGTGGACACGAGCTCTTGACTATGATCACTAGACTACCGCTGCTGTTATCAGAATCAGTGGTGTAAAGAAGGATATTAACGGCTCCATGCAAAGTCAGATTTGAGACCCCAAACCGGATCTTACAAAGGGTACGTACTTGGCTTCAATGCCAATCAGATTTTCAACCTTCTAGAATCCTACCCTTCCCCCACGATATGGAGATTGCGGGGGTAATATATATATATATATACATACATATATATACGCCCCTGATATTGTTGTTGTTACCAATGCCACTTGTTTGACGATGTCAGATCGAGGCCCACGAAATTGAGATGTACGCCCGTCGTTAAACGTAGCTTTGAACATCCTACAGACGACAGTACATTTTGGCTCAGTTTCATCCCAATTTTGAAGAAGAACACCCTAGGGGTGGTCAGGAGCCACCCACATCTCTTCCACTTCCACCAACCTCACGAGAGGACATGCGGCTCCATGGCTCTTTAGAATACCCCCATGCTGCAAAGGCACTATACATCTATGCCTTCTCCGGGATTCGAACCCAGACCCTACGACACAGCCCTCAGCGTTGCTAATCACTATACTGGATGGGCGACTGCGTCACTGATTAGAATCCATATTGAGTGCAATGGGGTTGGGAGGGGTAGTAAAATTAGGATTTCATTAACGTCACTCACATAACTTGAGGATCGCTGAAAGATTTGGCCTTAACCCTAACAACTACGCTAACATGACTTCTCCATAGGCTCCCACACCCCATTTGTAAGAATTTTGCAGATAAGTTGGA
This sequence comes from Trichonephila inaurata madagascariensis, assembly GCA_019973955.1. Lineage (NCBI taxonomy): Eukaryota > Metazoa > Arthropoda > Arachnida > Araneae > Nephilidae > Trichonephila > Trichonephila inaurata. The sequence goes on from BMAV01014121.1 coordinate 134,687, forward strand.
TTTTACGCGTTCTGGCTACGCTGTCATCTTTCTTAGAGTTGACTCTTTCCGAGAAAACTGTCTGTGTGATAAAAGAGACACCCCCTGGCGAAACGCCATAGAAAATATTTTCCTCCAAAAAGATTTCCTTTTTTTTTTTACTTTATTCAAAATAGCAGGACTTATTATCCATCTTTATAAATGACTTTCCAAAAATAAAATTTCGTGTTTGCCTTAGAAACGAAGCAAATTTGTTGTTGCTAAAAAAAAGAAAGACATTATTCAAATGCGACACATATTAAACTAAAATTTTCTTCTAACGAATGTTAAATCGAGGTAGATTGTTGCACACTACGTATTAATGAATAATACTTCATTGATAGTACATGGAATAAATCTTTTTCAATTGTTTTTTATGTTTTTTAATTTTTGAAAAGAAAATTAGGATCGAGAAATTATTCAAGATTATAAAATAGGAAACAGACTTTTTACTATAGCTCTTTTTCTTATCCCTTATAACAAATCAAAGAAAAAAAATCTGTCTAAACTCAAAATCTTCAAGTTGACGTGTTGTGGAATTTTGGAAATTGAGATTTTGGCTCAAGTGTCTTCCTTGTCACTTTAACTACTGATTTCCTGCACACTAATTTATTCAGTTTTCAATTAAAAAATAAAAAATTTCACTTTTGTGTATAGATTAATATCTTTTGCGTTTTTCAAAAAAAATTTTCATTTAATTTTTAGTTTTGTATAAATCAAAATCGGTGAAAGTACTACAAATAATTTTCCTATAAATCTAAATATGGCTGGTGTAATTTGGTGATAAAAAATATTTTTTGCTGAATTTTCCTCTCATATTTAAATGGATTTAGACACCTGTAAAAATTCAACAAACATAATAAGGAATCCGAAAATTTTTTTATGCAAGCCATGCTTATTTTCCTGTTTTTACACAGTATATGCAATGTGGCCTATTTGAAACTCTATTATTTGAAAGTGCTCTAAAATGGAAGTATACTCCATTTTTAATTTCATTTCAATCCGATCTGAGAAATATTTATATTCGATTTAGAAGAAATGCAAGATGCGAGTTCAAAAAGCTATGGTCGTTTATTTTTTGTACATTTCTCACATAAATTATTATTCTTTTATAGTAATTGAAACTGATTTAACTTGGAGTACAATATCACAAACCTGGATTTCAAAGTAAGTTCTTACTCTCAAATTAACTTAGTTGCATTTACTCCTCTATTTCTGTTAAATTAACGGGTACTCACAGTTAACTTAAATTGAAAACTTATTTTTCATTTCTCGAGTCTTTAATATTGTGAATCAGAAATTGAATAAGAAAGAAACATTTTTTATTTCTTATTCAATCTTGTATAAATGTCTGACTTTTAGCTCTAAATTATTTAAATTTCATCAAAAGTAAATACAAATATCAAAAAATAAAAAGAGAAAATCAGTACATTTTCACTTTAACTCCACGTATTGATTAGGGAAACCATTTCGTACAACAATTTTCGTTATATATCACAATGGTCATTAGAAGAGAACCAATGTTCTATTCTAAAACTCAGTTCCAACACTATTGTGGCCATAAGGTTCTCATAACTTAAGCACCCTCTTTTTATTGTATATAATCATACACTAAATTGCTATAAGTTAAAAAAGCAAAGCAATAAACAGAAATATAACAATACAATAAGGAACAAAAATGAGAGAGCCTCAATAGATTACTAGCAAACTCCTTAGTTTTAAGAACTAAGGTTGTAGGTTAAACACAGATTTTAAGGGGAGCCAACCTTCCCCTATATTTTCTTATATTAATGGGCTGCAACGAAAAGAAAATATAGAGTAAGAATATAAGATTCTATTAAGGTTGTCTTCGGCTAATGTTAAAGAATAGAACCAAATTCGGAACATTTTTTCAGATATAAAAGTACTCGAACATTAATATTATATTCTGGCTTCACTATCCTGTAGAGAATCCCTGATTTTATCATATTCCTCATTTTTATCCTAGTTTTGACACATTTTTTCTTTTATAAAATGAGTTACGCCTTTTTTCTCCTATACCATAATGTTAAATGAGTTATCCCTTTACACTTTAAAAGAAAAAACTAATTATTTATGAAATATTTTGAAATTTTAAAAACACTATATTATGAACAAATATATGAATCACAATGTCACAGTTTCTTATAAAAATTGAGTTTTTTTTTTTTCTGTCCGAAAATGTGCTCCGCGTTAAGTTCACGTTCACGTACATATGGCGAAAACAGAGAGCTTTAATACTAAAGATTATATGTATAAATAAAATCTTTGTATTAATTACAATTTTGTATATTATTTTATTTTTTATACTATATATATATATATATATATATATATATATATATATATATATATATATATATATATATATATATATATATATTATT
>BMAV01014121.1:138194-184706 GCA_019973955.1 Trichonephila inaurata madagascariensis
CAGACATTCGGTGGTATCAAGAGAAATAATTCGAAGAAGACTGGTTACAGAGGTATAAGAAGCTGACGATTATTAAGACGCCTACCACTGACCCCACATCACAGGCAGTTTCGATTGGATTTTTGCCGACCTCGTGCCTCGATTGGATGCAACGCATAAGCATGAGGAGGCAGTCAGGTCATCGGTCCGATCCAATATTTGTTTCAAGAGGCATACGTCAATTACACAAGGTGTGACAGTGTGGGGAGCGATTTGTTGGGACACGCGATCACCTCTAGTCGTTTTTCAACGCAATTTGACGACCCGCAGTTACGTGGACGACATTTTAACACTAGTTGTGCTACCCCCCTATGCTATCAAGTAGCCTATATACCATTTAAAAAGTCAACAGATATCTCGATAATAAAGTACAATTATGACGTGTTTGTAAGACAGCTGCAGCCGTCTCAGAATACTATTGAATTAACAGCCCAGCTACAAAAAACTGCCTAATCTTTTGGAGGATGTATAGATGACCTCGTTAAATCGATGCCAAGCCATGTTTTATGGCTTGTATAGTTGCCACAAGTGGACATCCTACATACTGATTTGTAACCTTTTCCATGCTGTATCTTCTTAATAAAACAATCTGTTCTTCTGAATTTATATCATGTGCTACATATATGTTATGTTTCCGTGATAGCAACTCGTTTCCGTGTGCGTGCGCGTGTGTGTGTGTGGTTCTGTAGGAGAAGGAAATTGGAGTTCAAGAGACATAGCAAAAGTAGAAACAAAAAGAGTCTAAACTATAATGAACAACATGTGTTAGAAATAGGGTTAACTTTTCAACATGGCTCTATTTTTTTCCCCATTATGCCAACAATTTCTCCTTTTCGAGGAAGGTGGATCCATAAAGTATTGCTTAACCCTAAATCACTGGACTAATCTAGCCAACAGCTTTAGAAATCATAATTCCATTTTAGTCCAAAGACTCTTTTTTTATATACATGTGTTATGTCTCTTGAACTCCAATTTAATTCTTCTCTTTGGCATTGTAAGTTATACAACTTTTTCACTTGATATCTTATTTTATTTTATTATACTATATATATAGTACTATATGTCTATAATTATACAGTTGTATGAATATAGTGCATTGAAAAATATTCCCATACATAAAAGTTATAACTATACAAAAACTGTTATAGATATTTGTTAACAGATTCTTTGAAATGCTTCTTTGTAACGCACAGCTCAACTTTCAACATTAATGAAGATTATTAGATGAAACCTTACATGAAAAAGAAAAAAATGATGCTCTCATAATTCATATCGTTATTCTTTGGAAGCTAGACATCGACATAAATCAATTTAGATGGAATGAATAATGTCTGGGAAATTGTGTAGTGAAGGATAAGTTATTAGAAGACATTAAAAAAAGATGAGATGAAAAGTCTGATTGTAAAACTATCACATTTAAAATAAATTCGTAAGCATATTGGATTTTTTAAGATTTTTCATGGAATAATTTCAGAAAAAAAAATACATTATAAAAATTATCCTATCCGTTTTGAATTTATGCATTAGAGTTTGCAGAGAAAAATAAAATGTATGTAATATAGTTAGCAATTTGTAACGAAATAAATTTGCTTTCAAATAATTATAATGAATAATGATACATTGTTACAATTCATTAGGAATGCATTTTAAAATACTGTAGATTGTATTTTACATTGATTTATGAAAAAACAAACTTCGTAACTGGTTGAAAATGAAACCTTTTTTAAAAATAACGTTGAATATTTTGACAAGCATTTTTAGTTTACGTTTCGAATTATGAAAATTCGAAACAAAAATAATGTTACAACAACGTAAGGCAAATATCTCCCCTGCTTTTCAAACTGCGTATGATAAAATATGTAGACATATGTTCAAATCTTAAGTAATATTCTAAATGTATGGAATAAGAAATTTTGCATGCATAAGAATAAACTAATTTTAAACTCGGTGCAATTCATTGTACATATATATATTGTGAGCTATCGCATATTTCAACAATGATTTTCAGCAAAGCTAATTTAGAAACTTTTAAAATATTCCATGGAATAACAGAAAGTAATTTTAAAAGCAACGTAAGCGAAGGGTAATTTCTTAACACATAACAAAATAGATGCACTTTGCTAAAGAGAATATTGAAATACATTTTGCAAAAGACTAAGTAGTGAGGCACTAAAAACTAGCAAACATATTTAATGGAAATCTAGAACAGGCTGAATAAATAATATTCAAATGGCAAAAATAGTTCTACAACAGCGATAATGATGATTAATGAGTAGGGCACTTGTTTCAAAACTCCTGGTATGTGTGAAAGTGGAAAGAAAATGACAACTGAAAATTATCAGTTAGAATAGTTAGTATATTTAAACTTGTACATAAAAGCGAGTTAAATTGTTTCGCAGAAAGGAAAAATGAATTGGTTTCGTTAAAGTGTGTTATGTGATCTAAAAGTTAATTATTTTCAAGTTGCAAATGAAAATTTTGTGTGCATTTTATTGCTCATTTATTTTTTTCCTCCCAAAGTTTTATTTTTATAAACAAGGAATCTATTTTGTCTTCTAGCTTGTGCGTGCCAACCCCTAAGTACTATCTCAATTCTTGTTTATATAAATCACTGTATAATTCAATTATCTCTAAAACATTTATTTATATATATATATATATATATATATATATATTATAATCACTAAATTTTAAGTACACATGAGCATTTATTAGTCTCATATTTATAATTTTTAATTTACGGTACTTACGTATTATACCGTCAACCAATGGGTTTAGTTCATGTGACGACATAGTCACATGATAGTGAAAGCCACGTGATTCTATCCAATCAATTCAAAAACTCATGTAACGTCATAGTCACACGACAAAAACTATCATGTATTTCCAGTTAATCAGTTCACGTGCTCCAGTGTTGTCAAGTTTTGCTCTTTGCAGAAACTTTCTCTTAAAAAGTACATATGTATACAAAATGCATTTTATTTAAAAGTATAAACATAAAATATGATTTTTTTTTAATTTAAAAAAAATCTTTTTGAAGACTTTTTTTTCCTAACATTTAATCATCTTTACCCCAATATGAAATTTGAAATTTTATCCGAGTTTTACAAATAGAACAACTAAAATTAGTTTAATGTTTTTTTAATTCAATAAAGAACACGTGTTTGTCTTTATCATGTGACGTCATGAATTGAGCCCATTTCGTCAAATCAAAAGACATCCCGAAGCAGTACGACAAAAAAAAACAATATTAGAAACAGTCATTGCTCATGTTTGAACACAATAACAATAATACCAACATTTGGCGATGCTTTTTTGAATTTGCGACGTTTTTTTTATATTTGGTGAAATTGGTCGATGGTATAATACATAAGTACCCAATTTATTAATATGACCATAAAAATAGTAAATTTATTAATAACATTAAAAATTAGCATCCATAAATTTATTTTAATGAATCAAATCATTTAAATAAATGCAAAAAATAAAGACATTGTAAATTAAAGATTGGTTAAATTTATTAACAAAAAACATATAAATATAGTTCCTGAATAGCATTTATATATCCAGTTTGGTTCCAAACCTTTTAAAAAGTTATATTAAAATCAGTGTGATACGTTAAAGGAACTTTTGAAAATAATTTTACCCACACCTTTCACCAAACTGAAAAAATCAAAATTGTTCTAAAGTATATTCTATCGTGACGATATTTCTGTGCTGAAACCGATCGATTTTATAAAATGCGAAGACTTAAATCTTTCCAGTTTTTAACTTTTTTTTCCGAACAATAACTGAAAGGTCTCAATGCTGTCATTTAACCTTCCATTGTAACTTACACGAGATTATTGTTACATCAATTCTCAAGGAGTTAAGCCTAACATTTACTTGCTCTGACTTTAATCTCTTGTCTCAGAGGCTGTCTCCAAAAAGGTCGAGTTCTCATTTTTCAAGCCAAGATAAGGGCAATTCTCTCCAAAAAGCTCTGGTCTCCAATCATTTTCTAATTTTCTTTTATTCAGCTTCAACTTCGCCAACTTCTTTTCCAATTAATTTTTCTCGAGGTCTAATTCCGTTTATTACTCGACGTGGCGCAAATTGTTCTTTCCCACATTTTTTTCCCTTAGCTCACTTTCTTCTTAACTATTTTCATTCCCTTACGAAAACTTTTAACCATCTAACGTGTTTCTTTTTCCCTTTTTTTTCCCCGCCGTTTGATCGAACAATTTGTAAGATTCAGTGTGATCTAAAATTAATGATATCAGATAATGCTCTTTTTTTTTCACACAGTTTGGAGAAGAACAAACTGAATTTTAGTCGATGGAGAGCAAATTTTCACGAAATGACTCCATTAATCTTATAGCAAAGAGATGAAGATATTCAATTACGTCATTTTTATCATCGTTCAAATTTTAATTATAAGTGAAATAGGAAAATTGATAAATTATACAGCACGTTACATGTAAGTTTCTGATAAATTATTGAACACTTTTGAAAATGCGTTATTTTGAAGGTATTCACTACGTAATCGTTATTATTGCTGAATTCTGAAGCCACCGTCTAAGAACACCTCAAGTCTTCGAAGTGAAATGAATAGACTATTCACTAACGATGTTAGTCGATCTGGCAACTTTTTATCACATTTCGAATTACTTAAAATTATGCAAATTTCAGGGAAAAATCGGTTTTTTGCTTAAGATGATCAACTACATTCGGAATCGTGATTAAGAAAAAGAGTAAAAAATGAAAAATTATTTTTATATTTAGTGTCAGTTGAATTAGAATATACATAAAAAAATTGTCTTACGAATATTATTACAAGAAAAAATTATTTAAATGGAATTTTTTTAGCAAAAAATGAAAAAAAAAAGAATTACATGTTTTTTTTCTGGATATACAAGGTGTGATACACAAAAAAAAAAAAACGTGTTTCAAGTGAAACTTAAAAAAATCAACCAAGAAAACATTTCAAATATTAAACAAGGCTTATGGAGATGAAGTTTTGTCTCGTGCACATGTGTTTGAATGATATAAGCGGTTTTCAGTGGGAAGGAAGAGTGTGGATGACGATAAACGTGCTGGGCACCCAAGGTCAGCGATTACAGACCAAAACATTGTCACGATTCGTGATATGAAAGGGTTCCCACTCACATCAGTGGTCAGACTATTAACAAACACTAGTTAATTGGAGCATTAAAAAGATTTTGGGAAAAAATTTGGGAAAAAAGACCACTATTGGGGAGTGGTGGATGGCTTTTGTCCAAGACATTGGCCCTAGCTGTCAAGCAGTTTCAGGCCAGCAAAAACATTAGTATGATAGGGCATCCTCATTCAATTGATGTGGCCCCATGCGAATAATTTTTTTTATTTCCTACAGTTAAATCTTGCTTACAGGGAACCCATTTCATCTGAGTTGACAAGGTTCGTTCAAAAATGGATAATCTTCTGAAGGACGTTCCAAAAACCTTGTTCCAGAACTGTTACCAGAAATGGCAGCACCGAATGCAAAAGTGTGTGATTGCTGAAGGGAACTACTTTTAAGATGATAATATTACGGAGAATTGTTATTGGACCAAGTTCAGTTTGTGTGTCACACCTCGCGTTTGTGAAAAATTGTAATGCATTTACAGAATCTCTTCCACATAAACGATTCACGACATTTTTTTTTCTCTTTATTAACTCAGTGAGATTATTAGTTCGGTAATTACGATCTATAAATTAATATAGGAACCCTGAAACTACTTAATTTCCGATCGTAAGATTTAGCTAGGACTACTTCCTAAGCCTTTAGCGGAATTTGTACAAAATGATCGATTTATGGGGGTTTCATATCGTAAAAATTCCAAATGTGCAAAAAGTTTTAGTTTTTCGTAATCATATTTAATTATTTATATTTTTCATAATAATTTTACTTTATTCATTTTTGTTTTTATGATTGGAAGGGAAAATAATATCGATGTTAGATACAAAAAAGATATGATAGTATTGAGGGGAAAAAATTTATCGTTAAATGTTTGAAACACTTATTAAATATTAATAAAACCTATTTTTGAATACTATAACTCAGAAATTTAAAGTGGAATTTTTAAGAAATTCGCAGTTTAAGATGACGAATCAGATGAGTGAAAAACTCCTATATCATAATGGAAAAACTTTACTTTTAGTAGTTAATTAACTACGTTAAGATAATTAATATATTGACACCACACAATTAAGTTCCTTTTGAGCCATTAATATTGACAGTTTGTTCATTTGCGATAAATACATTTGATTTAGTGTGTCTTCATATGAAATAAACTTATATTGATTTTATCACATTGTAAATTTCAAAACCAGTATTAAAAATAATATAAACTCACTGGAAGAAGATTCAACGGAATGGAATATATGTATATTTCTGTACTTAAAACTAAGAATAAGAACCACTGTCACAATATTTATTTTGAAATATATATTCTTTTACATAGGAATATATACACGAAAAACTGTCATTTTGGAGTGACAAACGTGCCAAATATTCTTTGAGAACCAAATTTACATAAATATAAACGTTGGAATAAAAATAGTATTAAAAAAATTCTTGATTTCAATATCTGAGTTTTTCAATAAGAAAATATAAACTTTCTTTTGTTTATTTATCATTCCGTACATTTAATAAATCAATAACTATATATAAAATGTTATACATTACTAAATTTTCAATCTTTGCTGTATATTATATATGCAACCGCATAATGAAAATTACCTTACATATATCGATGTGCTTTTTAAAATAATTTTACAACTGTTTCGAGAGAGAAAAAATCGATTTGGAGACACAAACAGAACAATATCAAAGCACAGTAAACAGACTACATTGAACTCAGTGGCGCAACAGTCCATAAGGACCAAGGCCTACTATGCCTATTTCAGTTTACGTGACCTTAGGCGCTGGGGTGCGTGTGCAGATGTTTCGGTAGAGTGGTCAGACTGACGCGAAAACCCTCAGTGTTCAGTTCCCAAGCAAGCTTGGTACTCATTCATTGATCCACTGAATGAGTGAGTGAGTGAGTGAATATTAACGTAGCACTGTTCAGCTACATGAGGGCTTTTGGCGACGGACCACGCAATTTTGAACCATGGTAAAGTGACGTGGACGACACCTGAGCTGGAACCCCCTCTCTCCTAACTACCACACCACACCAACGGGAGGACGTTTCAACTCTCGACAGATTTAACGTGCATCGCTCCCCTGCACTGCGGATCTTCAGCGGTACTAGGCTCGAACTTCTGACATGCTGGCCACGAGTCACCTACTACCTTGACCTAACACAACCGCGGTGATAATTAAAATCAGATCATTTAGATGCTGTAATAATTATTAATAAATAGGTTTAAATTATACTTATGAACTAATCACTCAAAACAAAATATTGCTTTTTTTAATAATAGTAACGATTTTTCAGTTACTAGCAAAGCAAATAACTATTTTTCACTTTCTAGTATAGAAAATGACAATTTTCCACTATCTATCTTAGCAAATAACGAAATTTTATTTGGAAATCTACTTTACAATATTTCTATCTTTCTATTACAAATGTCACAATAATTCATCGCGTAATGCATCGCAAAAATACAGCAAAACAATGGGAATAATGGCAAAACCCATTGCAACTATTTCCGCGCTTAAAAGCCGATTTAGAACATAATTACTAGAAAGTCGTGTCATTAACAATTTATTAACTTGTTCCATTACCTGACCGGGCCGAATACCAGCCATAAATATCCTTCAGTTATACATTATCCAAACATCGGTTACGATTAAAACTCATTAAAGTTAGATTGTTTAGATGAGTGTCTCGTTTTACGTTCTCTGGAAGTCTCCTACTATTCATGTTTACTTAACGAAATGCAGTATATCAATTAACATAGTTTATGCAAAGCTGCATTAATGCGGATAAACAATCCATTTTAATGAACTAAGTATAAGGACTCATTATTGATTCCATGAATTAGACATTCTATTGGGGAGGTAAATACTCACTGCGTTGATATTTAAATAGATATTTACGTTATAATCCTTTTTTAAAAAAAAATTGTATTATGTGGATGATAAATAAGTTAATACTGTAGTCGTATAATCTTCATACCCTATCATGTCTCAAGACTAAGACCCAAAATGAATGTAATCAAAAGTAGCCCCACTTCTACTATTGGTCGAATCTGGACTCGACTGAACATCACCATGAAGCTAGTAATAAAGACCCTATAATTTAACTGTATGTTTCGTACTTCAAAACGAGAGTGTGAATGTGTGTTAACATCGCACTATAAAACAACAAACGTTAGGGTTATTGGAACGGACGTCATAATTTTGAACCATGGTCAAGTAACGAAGACCTCACCTGAGCTGATACCTCCTCTCCAAACTACCCCACCACGCCAGTTGGAAGCCTTTTGTGACAACCCACGGGCTATGGGTATCATCTCTTCATCATCCACACGATCTAAGTTTGAGGGGATAAAAGATTGACCACTCAGAGATTCCATACTAAAATTAGTTTATTGTTATCTCAATATATATTCAGCAAAGCAACACAAGTCAAGGAGGCTTATGATCAGGAGTGATGAGGCAAAAACTATAATTCTAACAAATAGCGCAATAAAACACCGAATCTATATATAGAGAGAGAGATGATTCCCTGACTTTTTACTAGAATCCGCTCTAGTATTAAAGTTTAATATAATCTTTCTTACCGCTAATCCACGGCGAACAGCTACCAGTCCTTATATCGTCAATATAATCCTTAATCTAACTTGTTCGAGCTAAAGGACGATCTTCTGGCTTTGAACACACTTAGAACTCTCCTTCCTAGAACTTCGCTAGCACTGTTAGACCTCCTCATAGAACTTCACGCGAATACTAAAGCTCCAATATATACACATTCCTAATCTGCATAATCGCGTTCTCTTCTTGGGTTGGTTGGAAAGAATTGCCAATCTGGCCCCAAAGATTTCCCAAGAGGTTTTATTAGTTAGAAGGCGCGATAAAGCCCCGTCACACTTTGAGCCATAACAGATTTAAGTGCATAAGTGAGTGTTTATCAACACGTTGCTTTATAAATCAACAAGAGGGTAAAATGCAAGGGATAAAACAAACCCACCAGGCTACCATGACCTTCTGATTTAACGTACATGAGCCCCTCTACACGGCAGATATTCAATGGTACTAGCTCGAATTCAGGACACGCCGGCCACTAGCTTGTGACCACGACCACTAGACTACCGGAGACACTTCAAAATAGGAGACCTACTTCCGAAATTGGACCTTGGTACTCCAACAGTCATAGTCGAGATGCAACGAGTTCAAGTCCAGTTTGAATGATGGTCAGATCCAGCATCGTCAACTGAAACTCAGTTTAGTGGCGTGAAGTGTGGAAATTAGGAGTTGACGTATCATCTTCTTTAAATGAACATTATTCAAACATACAAGTTCATTCACCAAGAGCACGTCTAGTTTTTAGTGTGAAATCAGTTTATAATATATCAATATCCAAAATTCATAACACTAAAAGCTTATTTTTTTTACTGTACTGACTTCGCAAATATTTTTTAAATAGAATACAGTCTCTATATAACGAAGTCACTAAATCCCGAAAAAAAGCTCGTTATGTGGAAAATTTGTTATATAGAGGTTCATCTTTTAATATATTTTTATATAAACCATATAAAACAAATTTTAAATTCATAAACACTATATATTAAAAAAAGTAATTGTTCACATCTTTTTAAAATTAATACATGTTTTTTTTATATATCTTACCCATAGAAAAAGAAAGAAAAAAAAACTGCAAGGAAAACAAGAAAAAAGAATGTCGAAGAATTCACTGTATTTTCAATATAAAGAAAATAATTTTGTACCAAAATTAATGAATTTCACAAGGACATTTTATGATTTAAAGCCTACAAGTAATATTAAGCATACATTATTTTATAATTAGAACACGAGGACACGGGACAACTCCACTGCGGTTGAAAGAGGATATCGAAGATATTTCTAGTGGACTGGGTAATGGGGGTTAAAGGTTGCACTTCTTGGATGAAATGTCCAGAACTCTTTTGCTCTCGGCGAGTTAGGATCTAATAAAAAAAAGTTCTAGATTTATGACCACCGTAAAAGGTGTTAAAGAGAGAATAACTTGAAATGTTTTCAGAAACACTTTTAAAAAAAAGGGAGAAAAAATAACTGAATCACAAAAGAAAAAGTTCGTTGTATCGAAAATGCATTTTGCTATAGAGAGGTTATTTTACGAAAAAGAAAATCCTGAAATGTTCAAGATTCCAGGAAAAAGTTCGCTATATAGAAAAATTCGCAATATAGAGGTTCGACTGTATATCCTTTTTGATTTTATTCAAAATCTATTGAACCGTTTTAAACTAGTTTGAAGTAATAATATCCCATTAACAAAAACGAATTTTTTCTCGAAAGCTAGACAAACAGAGAAAAAAATTTTAAGAAATACATTGAAATTTAAAGATTTTTTTTTTTCCTTTTATGTGTTTATTTTTTCCTTTTCATCAAAAAGAATTGTTCAAAATAGAGTTTATTTTAAAAAACACTCGTAAGAAATTGTTAATATTAAATTAATTTTAAAATGTAAAAATTTTAAATTATTGTATTGTTAAGTGCTGAACAGTTTTCATTCGTAAGATTTCACGAAATTTCTAAGCCGATTCTTTTGAAGAAAATCGACATTTATTCGGGAGTCGCTAGTAAATACAACAGATATACTTTGAACAGGAAATAAACATTCTATAAGCAAATCCACAATAGAATAAATTCAAAGTTCCCACGTAGAACGTAACAATGCAAAACCACATCGTACGAGTCAAATAAAATGCACAATAGCTGTCAAATTCTGACACTTCAATGTTGCACTTTGTCTTTATATAGACTGGGAAGTAAGTTCCAAGAGCTTCTACTGTTAAATCTTCAAACAACTTACAGATCTGTTTCCAGATCTCTATTTTTGCTGCCAAATTTGACGATCACTTTAGTCGCTGAGGTTACTCTGCTTAGCATTATTGAAAGAGTATTCCCTGTTGCCTGCAAATCAACTTTCCAGCTATAACAACCCTTTGGCAGAGAAGAGAATAAATTTCAGAATTTTTTAAACAATATACTATTTAAATGTTGAAAAATTCCTTCTCCGAATTTCGAAAACATAGATATTTAAATAACTTTCGAAATTTAAATTTGTTTAAAAGCTATTTTATACAAATAAATTAAACCAAACTATTTCCTTCTCATTAAATTCTTGTGATTTCTTGCGAAATTTTCGACACCAAACCACAAAATGTTTTTTTTATTATTTAATAATAGTTTAAAAAATACATAATAAATTTGCGTAATCCTTTTAGTCATAAACGGGCTCTTAAATGAATATTTCGGGCTTTGGAATACTTCTTTATTGATTATATAGCTATTTTCACACTGGCGTACCTAGTTTTCAGTGGGCCCCGAATCAAAGCTCCTTGAAGTCTCTTTTTTTAAGGGGCGGGGGGGGGGGATCCATTAACATTGTGATTTTTTGCTCGGGCATTTTGGGGCACCTGTTGCTTGGGGGCCCCGTATCATTGATACGGCGGTAGCTAAGCATTTGGCTATTTTCCTCATTTCTGAAATGAAAATCAGCCTTGTATGTTCTGCAGATGGCACAGCAGCGTAACAGAGAATAGTAGGGCCCCCTGTAAAGTAAATTTTCGGGCCCCAAGCCGTACTTGGTATCAGTCAGGCCCTGTGGCTATTCAAATAGTGCAACCCTCCGTGATGCGAGGGTGTACGTTACGCTACTGTAGCTGTATGTATTCTCTCTCAATGTTGTAATATATTTATTTATATTTTTAATATTTTAACAAATGTATTGAATTTAAGAAGTTAACATTTTTAATAACGTTCAAATTTTAGTAAAAAAAAAGTCAAATCTAATTACATGAAGGAGGCTTAGCTGATAAAATGTTTCTTAGAATATTCTGTAGAATATTCTTTAGAAAATCAAATTTGAGAGAAAGTATAACACGTGGGAAAATAACATGGAGCGAATTAATTTGCAAAATTTAAAAAAAAAAGAGTTCAATGCATAATTTAATGTAACTTACTCAAAAAAATTGAAATAGTGCTTCACCTTTTCAGATACATTATCGTATTTAAATTGGAAAGTATTTGTTCCAGATCTCATGAAATTTTAGAATTATGTTTATGTTTTTAGAATCATGGATTGAGAAATACTATGATTCCTACCTATAGTATTAATATATTCTGTTTCCTATTACTTTCAACAATTTTCAGATTTTATTTAAATATAAACTAATTTATATAATTTTTTTATCTTAATACTTAAGAAATATTTCATCTTGCTCTAATGTCATTCTAAAAATTCAACAAAACTTTTAAGTCCTTAAGAAAAATGAATAACCTTGTCCTTTGCTTTTGTTCGTTGCCCAACTGGAACTTTTGGAAATAAAAGGGCTGATTTTTTGGCCAAGTCGGGAATCAAGCAGAATATTGATTTCTCAGTTAGTATTCCCTATTCGTTTATCAGAAAAAAAAATTTGTCACTCGCTGTAGCAATTTGTACATTCAATCACCCCATTCTTTACTGACAAAGAAGTTTTTCCCTACTATTCCTCAAGGGCTGTCATTCAATCATTTTTTACAAGTTTTAAAATCACTCAGTTTTTTCTTTCCTCGGTAATTTTAAAGTGTACTTCAACAGATAATCCATGCCCTTCTAAACTTAGTGACTACAGTGTTGATGGTAAAAAGCAAAGTGTCGAATATCTTTTTTGTTCAAAGGTGAATAAAGAAAGACGATGCTTCAAAGTCAAGCTAAATGATCTTAAAATCACCCAAGCTACTCATTTTTTTCGGCTTGTTTCGACTAAAGTTGCATTGACATTATTTTGTAACTTTTTTCAAAATCTTTCTTTTCTTTGTATTCTTATGTTTCTTGTTTTTACATCTGAAACCCCTGCGTGATACCAATGATGTTCGGAAATTATTTATCTGTTTCCAATACATAATTTTAATAAGTAACCGACTACGTTCGGAACCATAATTTTGAAAAAGAGTATAAATGGATATTTTTTTCTATTTAGTGTCAGTTGAATTAGAATAAACATATAAAATTATTTTTAAAATATAACAAAGAAAAATAATTAAAAGAATTTTTTAAAAAAAAATGTAGATAGAAATAACACATTTTTAAAACATTCTCCTTTTACGAAAACCACTTCTATAATAATAATATTTTGACCATATATATGAAGGACTTTTGTACTGCGATTGGACTAAAATCTTTGAAAGACTCACATCATTTTTAGTGTTACAATCAATTGAAATAATAATAGGTGCTTTTTAAAGGTATCCGAACACATTTTAACAAATTAGCACATTTAAACATTATAAATGCTTTTTAGGACTCATTAGTTAAATACTAGTATTTATTGGTAATAACTTTTAAAATAAGCTACCTAAACTTTAAAAAAATCATAATTATAAGCGAAATTTTAGCAATATTTTTGAAAAACTTCAAATCAATTAGTGAAAAAAGTAATAAACTTATATTAGTAAAAGTATTGCTAAAACAAATTAAATGCAATTATCTAGAGAATGTACTAAAATTTTAATGATTTATTAAAATTTGAAAATTTTAGGGCTGATTGAGTAAACATTATAAGAAATGTGACATTCTTTATGAGACCATTATTTAAATAACAAGCCATAACTCAAAAAGTATTCATACAATAAGAAATATTTTAGTACAACCTCTAGAAAATAATATGAATATCTGATTCAAAAATTTTATAGAAATAAATTAATAAAATTTTGAGTTATCAGACTCGCCGTGATAGATTTTGAGCAATTTAAATGACCAATCTGGTAGATCAAAGATCCATTTCTAGTTTTTTTTAACTTTAAAAAATTTACTGTAACTTGAACTCTAGGTAGCACTGAAACAAAAAGAATGTTTTGTAACTCCGAAAAATACCTCTATTCAATAATATAAAACAAAAATATCAGTCTTGACCGAATTTGGTCATTTTCAATGTGTTCGGATACCTTAAAATTTCTCTAGTCTGATACAATAAATTACAAATAAATCTTTTTCTAATCTGTATATTTCAGAATTCCTACTGAAACCCCAGTATAGAGGTTCTAGCTATATATAAGCAAAATATTATTATTATTATAGAAGTATTTTTCATAAAAGGAAAATGCTTTGAAAATATCTCCTTTCTTCATTTTTTGCCAAAAAAAATTGCATTTTAATAATTTTTTCTTGTAGTAATATACTTTAAACCATTTTATAAGCATATTTTAATGTAACCGATATTAAATATAAAAAAAAATTATTCATTCAAACACTTTTCCAAAATCACATTTCGAAACAAATTCAGTCTCCTTATTTAAGTTTATTTCAAAAAGAGACGAAACGCACTATCTTCCGAAATTCTGTATTAATAATTTTGAAACGATAATATAACATCGCATCAATTTAAGTAAGTTTCAAAAAGAATTCAAACAAACTTCTTTTACACCGATTACATCTATAATGTATTTCATATTAAAATTTAAAATATTATGTTTCTTGTTTCAAAAGTGTGTGGGCGTTCATCCAAGCTTTGCTGCGCTTACTCATACGCGATTTGAAAACGAAGAGCTCGTTAGACATGATGTGAAGCAACTAAAAGAAGAAACGACTCGTGTAAAAAGATCGTTTCTCAATGTTTTTCGAACTTCAGGAAGATGTCTGGAGAGACATCCGAATAGAAAGTAAATAATTCTGCGCATAGCTTTTCCTTATATAAACTAATGAATGTATCGTATATAAATAATTACTATCAAGATTGATATTAGGGATGGATAGTTTATCTCGACGTCTAGACAGATATCAAATTATGTGAAGAAGCAACGGAAATTGATACAATTATTCCTACAACATTGTTCTTAAGAGAATTAAATATAATTCAGGTTGTGTGTGTCATTTTTCTCCCTGTGCTAAGATTATGCGTACTCGAAAGACAATCATTTGAAATTAAGTTGATTTTAATACTATTTTAAACGAACATTAAGCTTAATTATTTCAACATGAAATAATTATTATAGTGAAATAATGGAATGGTCTGCTTTGCTCGAATTCATGTTGTGACGGGCTCATGCGTTTTTTCATTAACATGTCCTTTTGGGTTCTTGGGGGCCAGAATAAATGGCACTTCTTTTCCAACCAACCCGAGAAGTAAAACGTGAAGGAAAGATGCAAATTAGGAAGCTTTTAAATAACAGAAGTTTAGAGTAAGCGGTGTGGCATTTGGGAAGTGTTATGATAGTTCGTGTTTCAAGTGAGAAGAGTATTTCGAGAAGTTAAGTGACAGTCAAGAGAGGTTACCCGTGACAGAGAGCCTTGAGTCAAGGGGCATACCATTGCATGCCAGTGAACCGCAACTTCAGCTAGGATCAGATAGATTGCTGTTTCGTTGAACATTAAGGTAGGAGTGACCATTTAAATGTTCGGTTCAGTGTTTGCATTGAAATTGAGCTTAGGCGAGTTATTTATTGATAGTGGTCCGAGTTACGTTATTTCGGTATTATATATTGTGTGTTTTGCCACCATAGATTCTCTCACATATCATATTATATAATCTGTTATTGGGGGGTTTAAGTTCAGATCTTAATAAAGTAATATTAAGATTATGGCCGCTTCTCTAGTTCTTCATTTATTCCTATACCTCTAGCTCACGCTGATAATCTAGGAGAAGGGCACTCAGGGGCGGGGGGGGGGGCGGCCTTACAATGTGTGTTTGGATATTTACTTCATCTCATTTTAAATTAAGAAATATTGGTCTAGCTATTAAGCATTTCTGACAACAAAAAATACTACAACATCTTAATTTCAAAATTATAATTACTGTCTTGAATAATAGCAAATTATTCAAGTAACTATTCGCTATTAAATGTGAATTGAAAATCCTTCAATTATTTTCATGAACACCGTGATAAAACATGGGGAAAACATTTTGTTCCAAAAAGTGTTACAATTAAACCCTTATCGTATTTTTTAGCTCATTGTATTTTTTCTCAGTTCAATTTCAGTTTTCTCTGTTTAAAGCAGTGATTCTCAACCTTTTTTAAGTTGCCGCCCTCCCCCACCCCTATGGAGAGGGGAACTTTTCAACTCTCCCTTTGTGGAAATCCCATACGTGAGGGAAGGGGTGGGAAAACTCTTCCAGGGTACGGGTTACTTCTAATTTTTTCAAGGAGTTCCGGTCCACCTAGTGGCATAGGTCTGGTGAGCAAAAAAAAGAGGTCCAAAATATTTACTATCCCTTAATATGGAACATGCATTTACCTGCTTAATTGCAATAAAATTAACTTACACTTTTAATACCGCGTTCAAAACACACAAAACAAGATTCAATCATAATAATAATAACCACAAATATAATATAATATCAAATGATATATTTATAACGAAACAATTTAAAATACATTAAAAAATGAAACATTGTCATCAAAAGCTAGTGTTTTTGTTGTTGTGGCTAATGCCGCCTGTTTGACGTAGTCAGATCGAGGCCCACGAAATTCATCGTGGCAAGGGGCTAGAATTACGCCTGTCGTTGGCCTTGAGCATCATACAGGTGGCAGTACGAATTAGCTCAGCGAAATTCCCCGAAAGGACGCTAGGTGGCAGCACCACCTATCTCCACCTCCCCAATTTAGGCATGGAACTGAAGGGGAGGGAACTATTCTCCAGTCCCCTGCACTCGTGATTCTGCCCACAAGACTTTCGGACCCACTGATTTAACGAGCACGTACTCCGTGTGTACTCGGAGGGTGTTTGGTGGCATCGGGCATCGAACCCAGGCCTTTCGGTCTGGTGTCCGATGCCCTAACCACTAGGCTACCTACGGCCATTCAAAAGCTAGTGCTTGTAGTTGTAATCAGTAGAAGACTTATATATAGTCTGCATACTGTCAGTCAATCTTTAATATTTCGGTATGTAATTACTAATTGCAATTGTTCAGGTGGTCACCCCAAATGTGTCGCGGCCCACCGGTAGACCTTGATGCCCATACCTGCTTTAGGTTAAAGGGAAGATGGGGTAACTGAATTATAAAAGAAAAAAATTTTAAGTGATTTTTTTTTCAGAAAACTTGTATACCAAATTTGTAATCAGATGATCTATGCCAGGGGTGGTGAACCTTTATGGATCAAACTGCCATTTTTTTCTAAAGTATTTAATGAGGCATAGACGTGCCATCAAATAATTTTGAACTGTGATTAGTGGAAAAATAATAAAACTAAATATTAACAACACAAAAATATTTATTTACTACGAAAAAATGCTTTTTGCACTGTATAGTGGAAAATGTTTTAGTTATACGTGTAATTCAAATTAAAGTAAACACTAGTGTTGTTGTAGATTGACGGTAAATAACTTATATTATTAACTTATTTTGCTGTGGTTCACTTTTTTGACAAGAGGATTTGTGATTTGTTTCAAAATGCCATTTTACAGACGATATGCTCTACATAACATTATTGCAGAACATAAAACACACCTCTTTGTCACCTTTACTAATACAGCCATATTTCTGTAGATCCGCCAAATTTGAAATTCTCTGTTACACTTACTATCTTGCACTTTTTGTTCTTTGGCTGAACTAGCCATGTTAAATAACAATTAAAAATCGTATATATAACACAAACAAACTTTAAAATACATCTATGTCAATGAAGACGTAGATGAACTTCGCATCATAAGCAATTGTAGTCCTCGATGTAACTAAGACAAGACAATAAAAAACGAGTGTGCTCCCCGCGACCAATCACTTGCGTTTGTTCATAATACGTCATAGTGAACTTTGTTATTTTGAAATAAAATGCAAATCATTTTGATCATTGGCGTGCCCAAAATATTGTATCGCGTGCCATCAATGGCACGCGTGCCACTAGTTTCGCCATCCCTGATCTATGCGTTGTGCTGGTTGAAATCAGAGAAAAATACCTAATGAGGAATTCTTCAAGATCATCTTATCTCTAGAATCCACTATTCTTCTCAACATTCTTAGAATTTCTTAAAGGGAGCCATCACATTAATTCGTTTTATTGCTATCAGAAATGGTGCGATCAATTAAATAAATTTTTGGTAGAGTTTTAAGCTTGAATGTCAAAACATGCTCATAGCCTTCTACAACTTGTATTGTACGAAGATAACCATCTCGTTCGCTCTCCCATTTCATTGAAAAAAATGTGTTCCTACAATTTAATGAACAATTTGTAATTTGAATAAATACGAATACTAAGTAAAATAAGCCCCAGAGCATTATGAGAGTAAGATCCCGCCCCCCTCGATTTTGAGGGGGTCACTTATTTTTTATGCAGCTGTTGTAACCGTAGTTTCATTTTAATATCAACATAAACATATATAAAAGTTCCAGAATAGAAAATATTTTAGTATCATTATTTTTTGTATGATAACAGTATAACCAAAATTTCCTTCTTGTAGTACAGTAATGTTATGCCTGAACTCAAAATTTTTGCAACAGCTTATTTCAAATTTTAAAATAACCAAATACATTTTTTTTTTCTTTTCTAAAACAATTACTTCAATCTTATAAAATTACATTAACTTTTTTTTTACCGTTCCTTTTCCCTGCTTACTTCTCAGGCAAGTTTATTGCGTTTAACACCTTCAAAAAATAGATTAATTTGTTCCAGATAATTTAATTTTAAGTTCCTGGATCACGAATTTTTAGAGCAAGGTAATTTGAAAATACATCCTATTTTGAAAACGAATGGTTTTCTAGACCCTAGTAAGAACCCTTCTTAAGATTCCTGAGTCTTCTACGACACTTTTAATTCCTGAACTAATGCTATGCATTTATTCATAACTTCGTTCGCACCTTCTGCCATGCTAATTCTATGCAAGAGCTCTGCCTTACTAAAAGTAATCAGGACATTATTCAAGCAGTGTAAATGGAGCCTTGCGAAAGCTTTAAAATCCCCAAATACATTTCTTATGCATTGTTCCATAGGGTTAACAAAGGCTAATGTTCATTGTTTTAATTAACTACGATGACGGTGGCGAAAACAGTTTAATAGGTTGGAATTTTTCGTGTTTTAAGACTGTTTCTTGAATTTATTTTAAGTTAATTCAACTTCTTTATGTCCAACTCTATCCCTGTACTAGAGTCAAGTAAGTATTTCGTAAGACTTGATATGCTTCTTCTATTTAAAACAAAGGATAATCATCTTACTAGGAATAACAAAATATAACAGGAAAAAATTCTAAAATTTCAAAGTTTGTTGTTTAAAGTTTAATAAAAATAATGAACGAGAAATGTTAGTAATATTAATTTAAATTTGAAATATTTCATTACTAAATATAATGCATGGATAGATGACACTTCGACCACTAATTAATATTAATGTAAGTAAATTATCATTTAACGTTTAAAATATTGTCTTTACAATAAGTATTTAAAACATGTTAATCTACTTCAATTATTATTTTAAGATACTTGTATTTATTTTTGTAAGTGTGGCATAAGGTTCCACAAAAAAAAAAACTTTGGATTCTGTGAGTCGAAAAAGAGACCACTTATCCACTGAGACCACTATCTTATATCTATCAGTTGTTAGTATCTTATACACCTCAACGACAAAAAAAAAGCATCTATACCGAAATCCAAATACCCAAGCACACTCTCCTTATTCAAATAGTGAATCTGGCGTTTCCCTCAAGTGGTTGGAAATTCAGCCAAAATTGCTCCGCGAATGAAAGAAGATTTCTATAAATAGCCAATACTTCACGCAGCGGCATCGCCAAGGTTGGTTGGTAAGCAGCCAAAGGGGAAAGTGGAACTACTTTTCCCTGAGGACACACAACTCTGGGAGAGAGCTTTCTCTGTCGACAACGCCCTTCCTACTGCATGCATGCAACATGCATTATTTTGTGAAATAATGGATAGACTTTTGAGGTATAGACACAGAAGATGCGCGTGGGAAAAATGTCAAAGTATTCTGTTTTCGTCGGTGCTGCAAGTCAAGTTTGATGTGTCACTCATTTTTCTTCATTTATTCCATTGTTAATTTTTCTAGATTGTATGCATTCTGATTCATGATAATTAACTTGTTTGTATTAGTACTTGTGAAGAGATTACACAATTGTAACGCAACTACTCTAGAATTTTTTGTGAATTCCTTTTATGTATCAAATTGTCTTCTCAAACTTCTAATTGTAATTTAAAATTCTTTGGGTGAACTCAGTCCTGCCAAGGAAATATTGAAAGATAAAATCAACTTAATTTGATAGTTTGATTTCGACATTTGAATTTACTTCAAAGTACGGTAAACCGAAAAAATGTATTGTGAAATAAGTGATTTTTTTTTAAGGTTTTTAGACAGAGACAACTGTCATAAGCATTACGATATTTTCTCTTTAAACAATTTTTTGAAAAAGCATTTAAAACATTTTTATAAGTTTAAAAGAATCCACAACCTTTTAGAACGAGATATATCGGGAAAAAACGATAATTTGTTTTATTGCTATTTGTAAAACCAATACACGAATCGAAGTAAAGGTTCACGAATCGTAACTAACATGACGTCATTTTCTACGGGGATCTTCTCTGTGACAACAGAGTGAAAATTAGAACTATGTGATCTGCAGAAACTTTGAGATCCTTAGTTAGGTGTGTGAGAAAGTGGCAAGAAGTTGCAATTAATGTTACATAGAATTTGATATCCATCATCCTTAGATTAAAAAAATATTTTTTATTAAATTTGTAATAGATGCTATCTTGAGATGTAGCTAAAATAAAAAATTTTCTTTGTTGATCTAAGTAGGAATTGACTTAATTTTTTTTTTTTAAATTACTTGTTATTTATATTAACATATTTATTTATTTAATTTCATTTACCTAGCATTCTAGAAACAACTCAATTTACTCGTGCAGGACACTCCATTTTGAGCCATAAATAAGTTGGCTATGACGCTGATATTTCACTTGTTTTAAGAGACATAAATTGGACCATCATTAAAATGTCTTCTCCTTCTAACATAGGCAGATTGAGATCATTTACGTTATCTTAATCATCAAGATATTAAAAAAAAAAGAAATTATTAGCATGCTTTTCCGCGATTTCAATTCAAAAACATTGCCTTATAGCTCTATTTTTAGGAGAAAAGAGAATTAAAGTACTCTTATAAACTAATATATTTAGTTATAGTTTCCCAAACTATTATAATTCTTAAAATTGTTCGCACGCACGTTAAAAGTTCTTTTTTACGAAAAATATATTCCTTAACCATTTTACAGTATTCAACCAATTATTTCTAAAATTGATTTCACATTCGTTGCTCTCAAACTATTACATATTTGTAAGAGCGGATAACTTAAATTTTCGATCAATTACTAGTACTATATGTTTTGAGTTGTCTTTTTTTTTCCTATCAAAGCTTCGCTTTTGTTCACTATTAATACATAAACTGAAATAAAAATGTGAAATTCATTCAATCCAGAGCTACTACACCTTTTAGATAGCTGTGAATATCGTAAAAACTTTTATATTATAAAATAAAATTTTTCAATTTATCGAACAAAGTTTAGTACAGTTTAATATGGATGAATGAAAGTTTTATTAATATCGAACTGTAAGAACACAAAAGAGGTGTTGAAACCTCGTTAATTTGAACGTCGATCAAGTGATGCAGACGACTCCTGAGCAATCACCTTTCTCCAAACTACCACACCACGCCAACGGGAGGACTTTGAGCATAACATATTTAACGTTTATTTGCCCGTCTATAAGGCGGATCGTCAGTTATACTAGGGCTCGAACGAATGGCACGCTGGCCACGAGGTTGCGTCAATACCACTAGGCTATCATCACCACTGTTCAAAATGGGATAAGGCATAAAATGGACAAAAAATAACAATATGTATCAGTAAAAACAGAAGCTAGGTATAAAATACGGGTTCAATTAATTCATTAGATGTTTATAAAAAATATGTGATCGAAATATATATTTTTGATGCAAAAAAAATCACGAAGTCAAATCTTTTTTAAAAAAAAAAAAGTCCGCTTTGTTACAGCAAATAAAAAAAATCTTTGCTTCTAAACCAGAGTTTCTCAAACTGTGGGAGACGCGGGAAATATCTAAAAATTGAAAACAAAAAATTATTTTAAAAAATTCATTGGTTTACTGAAAGTAAACAAAACAAATAACATTCTGACATTATAAAAAATAAAATACACATTTACACAGATATCAGTACAGTACAATGTATTTGATAATTAATTTAACAATACTAAGTTAAAAATAAATTTAATAATTATCAATGGCTCCATATGATTGTCATATTATATTATATACAAAATTTTATCTTGATAATTTATACGGTTGATAATTAAATGCGTATAATAGCTTAAGCGTCAAAGTATATGATTATTAAATTCAATACATTTTTTATATGGAGGGGGGGCAAGGTGAAAATTATGATTAAAAATTGGGTCACAAATATTGAAAGTTTGAGAAGCACTGTTCTAAACAATAACTTTACTTAAATAATTTACTTTTAAATACATTTTATCAATAACAAGTCATATAAAAAAAATTTTTAATTTAAGTCAATTCCTACTTAGGTTAAAACAGAAAAATTTTAATTTAGTTACTTTTTATTAAATGGTTTTAGTTCATATAAATATGTATACACATATGAGAGAATCACAATATTAAGTGACAAAATAGGAAGCGGTTTACCTTGCAATTTTCCATTTTCCTTTCTATATAAGGTGTTGGACTGTTATTTTTGTTTGTTACTATTTATTTATTAATTAAATGTAATTATCCCAATAAAATAGTACAGTATAAAGAAAACACATTCTCATAAATTAAGCCATCTCAGGTGGGATTCGAACCCACGACTTTTAGATTAGAAGTCCAAAACACTATCTACTGCACTACAAAGACACAACGGACAACTTTCCTTTCTATATATGCTGTTGGGCTATTACTTTTGTTTGTTACTATTTATTCATTTTTTAATTGAATCAATGAAATAATATTTGAAAAAAACTGTATTAACATCAAGTGTCATCCACTACAAGTTTAAAAAAAATGTATTTGTACTTGAATGGATGAACAGAAAGTATTTTATTAACGATTGAAAATTTAAACAAGATATATATATATATATATATATATATATATATATATATATATATAGAGAGAGAGAGAGAGAGAGAGAGAGAAAACTAATAGTAGGAATTGAAAAAATATATTATAGCAACTGCTACAGTAATCCAAAAAACCTTTTTTTTTCCCTATTCAGAAATTTAATACCTCATCAACTTCAAGAACAATATATATTTTTTCCCAAAAATAAACAAATAAATAAAAAAAACATTCCACGAATGACCTCTAGTATAGTTTTCAAAATTGAAACAAAAATCAAATTCCCTCCCCCGTCAATATCGGTACAATGGCGCGTCCCCGAAATGTTTGCGCGTTACCATAAGAAGAACTTTTTACTACCCCGCATGATTTATTGAAGCAATACACCACATTTACTGATGAAACAAAACGGGGGAACTCTTTTGACGAAACTGTGTGCACTGCCTCCGATATATTCAGCCTCCTTTTCAAAATTCTACGCAAGCATAACATTTTGAGATGAACGCCTTACATTGTTACTGGAATAGGTCCAAAAGCGTCCAGAAATAGATCCCATCACAGCAAAGAGGCCTGCTCTTTAAACTGCACGCCTCATAAAGTATATGGTCCTTTGCATACCGAGTATGTTTGGATTCAGGGGCGAAGCATTATTCATTGTTTGAAAGAGGAATAACGTGTATACCGCAGCGTGATGAAACCCTATTCCAGAAATATTGCGCCACGTGTTAAAAATGTCCGGAAACTACCTTCACAATGACGAATATTTCAGCTATGTAACGTTAAAGGAAACTTTTATGCATTGTAATAAAGAGTATTTAGTTTTAAAGCTCGCGTATTTCTTCTAATTTTAGGGAATTTGTGTATGCCTTTTTGTGCATTTGCGACAAGTAGAGGAATTTACCAAACAATTTGCCTTGTGGTAATATTGGGAGGAATTTGGAATGCTGTAGGTCTAATATTTTGTTAATAGTTGGGGAGGAAGGTTAAATAAGGCATATATTTATTTTTAAAAAATGTATAACATTTGAAGGATGTTATTTGGGTTGAAGAAAAAGTACTTTTCTGCAACAAGAACAATAAAGGGCTATTTGAGTTAAGCGCTTTGAGTGTAGGAAAATTTTAATGTTTCTTTTTAGTTATATACCTCTCTTTGTTGGGGGTTAATGCATTTTTAATCATTATTTACAAAAAAATAAACTTTAAATCTTTTTTTACTTTTGTTACATGTATGATATGTAACACCAGTGTTTTTCAAACTATGGGGCATGCCATCCGCTAGGGGGCTTGATAATCCTACGTGGGGGAAGGTATATATAAAGATTATTTAAAAAATAAATAGATATAAAGATTATTTAAAAAATAAATAGATATAAAGATTATTTATAAAAAAAATTAATTTACTGAAAGGGAAAACAAAATATACACACTCAAGCATAATAAAAGATAAAATATACATTAACACTTGTGAGAGGCTCGGACCTCTCTCTCAAGCACCTAGATATGTGGAGAGGTAGGGAAGAAACACTCGACATATGATCCAATTAATCTATTTATTTACCACACAAAAAACAGGCACAATTTTAACTAATAATAGAAAGAGAATGTCTCAATGATAACTGCGAAAGTGGAACAACAATAGTAAAACGCGAACAATTAGGGGACTATCAAACTTTATTCTTACCTTAACAAAGGATTTGATCTATCATCCTATTTAATCTAATATCAATTCAGTCTTAGTGAACAATCGAACAATTCAATCTTAGTGAAGTTTCCTCTTAATAAGTCTCAAATCACAATAATTCTAATATTATACCTTCAGTAACAATCTCACCTGACTCGAGTATATCTTCTCTCCTACTCTCTCTCAAGCTAGAAAACCTCAACTATATATTATACGTTAATTTAAATATCATGATTCTCTTCTTCCGAAGGGTTGGTTGTGAATAACGGGAATTGATAGTCCCAAAGATTTCCCAAGAAGATTAATTGAAGAAACGCTCATTGATCCGTCACACACTGATATATTATACTTATGGTGTATCAGCACTGCACAATGTAATTGATAATTAATTTATCATTATTAAGTTAAGAACAAGTTTTATAACTACTGGCTTGTAATATACAAAATTTAATATTTATCTTGGTAATTTGTACGGTTTATAATTAAAGTCGTATTGTAGCTTTCGCTCCAAGTACATTATTATTGTATTCAATACATTGTTTTTTAATGGAGGGAGCGATGAAAATTTTTATTGAAAATTGGGTAGCAATAGTTGAAAGTTTGTGGAGCACTGATGTAACATATAACCTATTGTGGTATTCTAATTCTAGTTAAAATTACAATCGCAATGTGGAATATTTCAGCTACATAGCACGACGGTAAATCTCATGAATTTTTATAAAATGTTCTTTGTATTAGAAATACTGTAGTGTATTTTTTCCTCATTTTGGTGGAAAGTACAACTCCTCTGAGTATTCTTGACAAAAGTAGGAATTTATTTTACCATTTCTCATGTCGAAAAAAAATTGAAATGTTCTAGCTCTGATATTCTAATAATGTATGAGTGGGCTTTCTTCTGAGAAGAACTCGGAATACTCTTCAGGTACTTAATTTTTTTTTTAAGAAATGGATATGTATTTGAGGGGAATGGTGCTGTTTTATTTGAAAGAAAGGATATGTGTTTGACTTTATAAACTAGAAATAGTTATTTATTTCAAATACTTTGATGTATAAGAATAATTTTAATATTTTTATTGTTACACAGTGTCCTTTGGTAGCTTAAAAACATTTTAATTATGATTCAATAAAAAGATTTCGCTTCTTTTCTCACTGTACCTGAAGTTATTAGTGTAGTCTATGTAGGACATAGGTGATATAATATTCTGTTTCTCGTTAGTATTAAATTTTTGTTTATTACTGTTACAAAACGAATCAAAACTTACAATGAAATTTTCATTTACTTCATTGTATTCAACAGATAAAAAAATTATTAATTAATGATTATTTATATTCTATTTACTTTCATCGGAATATAAAGCTACATTTGTATAATCGAGTTTAAGTTAGTTAAAAATGGGTTCTTTTTTTAAATGTCCATTGCCTTAAAGCATTTTTGTTCCTATAACATCATTCCTTGGTAATAAAAGAAATTATAAAATTCAAATTTTAAAAAAATGAAGCATACAAATGAATATAAACCTTTAATGAACATACCAGATTAATTTTAAAGAGTAAATTCTAATATAAAACAAAATTAGCTATATGAGCTTAGTTTAAATAATGTGCCTATATAAACATTGATATTACTATATTTATTGAATAATTCTTTTTTTTTTTCTATTAAAAATGTATTACGGTTTCTGTCCAACTTCCATTGTGTTTCTTAAATGTATAATGTTAATCTTTCTAACTTTCTTCTTAAATCTAAACTATTGCATCTCGATTTGGATATAAAAAATGTATTTAAAAGAATGAAAAGTAGGGAATGTTACAAATTTTACTTTTTTTCTATTGTTTTAAGAAGCCTTTTTATGCTCGTTTTAATGATTTGGCTACGTCTTTATAGATTTTTATATAAAAATCATTTATAAATAAACTTTTTTTAATTAGAAAAAAATTCTTTAAGACAAAGACATCTCATTTCTATTGTTTTCCTATTCAAAGCCGTTTTTTCCTACTTTCAAATCAATAAAATAATGTACATTTAAAAGAACTGCTAATAATCCCACAGAATTAACATTTCATTCATAAATGCAAATTGGATGGTAAATGGAGCTTAAATAATTTGGTAAAAAAAAAATTATCACGCTAGATATTTTTTTAAAAATAAGCTATCCCTAAAAATACATTATTTCATTCACAAAATAAAAGTTCGAAACATTTCGAAGAATACTGTCTGCACTTTGAAAAAAATTCTAAATGCTAATCAACATAACAGAAATCCACCACCGTATTCTGACTCTTAAGGCTTTTGAACCCTCTAAATGCGTTAGAATCTCAATACACTAAAGAGCACAGCAATGTCACTGAACGTCTCGAGAGTAGACGACGCAAAAGAAATGAACAGTGTGAATGAATGGATATTCAGTAGCCAAAAATCTACTTCTGAATTTTATTCGAATAAAAAAAGATTATTGCAAGCCAAAGAATATCAACAATGGATCCCATGAGGCTTCGAAAGAGGCGTTTTCCGTTTGACAAGGAATGCCGAAAGGCTCTTTGGCACTAAAAGAAAGAACTTTGTAAAAGAAAGGTACACAGCAGCTACGTAAATGTCCTTCGTTCTTCAATGTTATCCAGAGGGTGAATGTGCGAGCTTGAATTGGCAAGATTGAGTTATTCAGTGTATTCAACAGAAAATTTAATTCACATGCCCTCAACTTTTATCTTCTTAAATAACGAACAAATGTTTTACTAGTTAAATCGCAACACACATTTATGTTTTTGACATGGACTATATCATTAACAGTAATTTTCTAAGATATTGCACAAACGCTACGCTAGCTAAATTGTTGGAGTGTGTATGCATGTGTTATTTTCACAAACATAAATTATAAAAAAAAATATGAGTAGATGGAAAAAAGTGGCTCCCTCACTCTTCACGAAATCTCCAAGACTATAAGAAACACAGACTTGAAATTTGGCGGTCATGTTTCTTTTGTTGAGCAGAGATTCGCTAAGATCAGATTTTACGCATATTGACTCCGAAGAAAAGTTGTGGGTTGTTATAGCTAAAAAATTACCATTTTTGAACTATTGAACTTACAGACTTAAAATTTGTCAAAAATGGCGTGTGTGTGCACGTGCGTGTGTGTCTGATTGCTTACGCGTTTATATATATATATATATATATATATATATATCATTCGATTTAATTTTAATTTACGTCACACTCTAAAGCAATGCGAGGACTATAGGTGACGGACTTTGTAGTAGTGAACTACTGTCAATTGAAGACACCAGAGCTGAGACCCCAACTCCAATCTTCCACATCACGTTAACTAGTAGACTTTGAGCCTCGACATATTTATCGCGTCTCAGCCCCTCCCCCTACACGGCCGGTCTTTAGAGGTACTAGGTTTCACACCAAATGGATTATTTTATTCTTCAGATTAGTCGCAATATGTTCCTATGGGAATTATAGCATTTTGTAATTTTTTTAATTTTGAACATTTCATTAGGTACTTCATTTATTTATGGTGTTCTTGCAAGCAAACGAGTAATGAAAAAAGTATCTCTATCATTTAATAGTCGAAATGCCTTTTTTCTGAAAAAAAACAAGCTTGCGTTTAAATTTTATTAATAAATACATTATCAGTAACAATATATACATATAATAGATATAATAAGGTAAAATCATTCACTTAAAACAAAATTAATAAACCATGTTAATTAATTATCTCTTGATTACTCGGTCAACATTTACAAATTTAAAAATACTTTGTAAGGTATGATAATCTATGGAATGTTTCTTTTTAAATTCATTTAAAATTAAATTTCTCCTGACCCATAATTCTAACATACTAAAAGCATTTTTCATTATGCTTCAATTATGTAAGGGCATTAGCTGTAATACAAAAAGTTACTTTGAAAACATATTCGTTAATAATTTCATAAAGACAACGTAAATAGCGAGACAGTTGTATTAAGATATAAAACATTCTTTCTTTTACACAATTACATTTTCTTCTAAATCCATAAAACAGAAACAATAAAACATTTCTTTCATTACTCCAACAACAACAACAAAAAAACTTCATGTAGTTTATGGATTTATTAAAGAAAAGAAATTGCATTATAAAAACATGCAGTTTCTTCTACTGAAAAATAAGTTTGTTCACATTTACTTTTTTTTTTCTCAGGAAAATTACCATAATAATAAAAAACCCGGAATGAAAAAAAAAGACCGCGCTCGAGTTTCCGTCCAAGAGGCAGGGGCATGAATAAAACATTTGGGATGTATCAAAAACTTAACCGAAGAAAATCACTGGAAAAAGCTACGGTTGCTCCTTTCTGGAAAGAATTACAGAAACTCAACTTCTTTTTTGAAGAAAGATTTAAATTCCTTTATAAACTTTTCGGTGTTTGTGGTTTCTTAATCCACCGGTTTTTCCTTACAAATCTTTATTAAGCCCCTGCTTGTACTAAACTATGCTGCGCTGAATAAATTGATCCGGTGTAAACAAACTACGCACGCAAGACGAAGTTTTGGGTTAAAATGAAGTATAGAATACAGGTTGGCGAGATTTTGGAGGGCTTCTTTTTCGTTTTAACGATCTTTGAAATAGGTCCTCTTACCATCTTTAAAGTCTCTATAAAAAGAACCTAAAGGTTAAAAAGGTTAAAATTGTTGGAAGGCTTAAAAATACGAGGTTGACGGATTTTGTAATTTCCATGAGAAAGTAACGTGGATGACACCTGAAATGGCACCTTATTTTCCACGCCTTAAGGTATCCGACTACGTTCGGAACCGTGATTTTGCAAAAGTGTATAAATAGATAATATTTATGATATTTAGTATCACTTAGAGTAGAAAGTGTATATAAAATTGTTTTAAGAATAGTATCACAATAAAAAAAATTATTTTAAGTACAATATTTTGACAAAAAATGAACATAGAATGACCCATTTTCAAAATATTCTCCTTTTGTGAAGAATGCTTCTATTATAATAATATTTTGCCTGTGTGTATATAGCTCTGACCTCTGTAAAGAGGCTCATCTAGAATTTTTGAAATATATAGCTTAGAAGTGGGTTTATCCATGTTTTACTACAACAGAGGGGAGAAATTTTAAGAAAAAAACTGCGATAATTATTTCAATGAGTTGTAACTCTGAAAATAATGTGACTTTTTCAAAAATCATAGTTGAGCCTCTGTACAGAGGTCTGAGCTATATACAGGCAAAATATTATTATAATAGAAGCATTTTTTCACAAAAGGAGAACATTTTCATAAAAGGTTATTCTAAGTTAATTTTTTGCCGAAATATTGCATTTAAATAATTTTTTTTGTCAAAATGTCTTTAAAACAATTTTATACATGTATTCTAATCTAAGTGACACTAAATATCGTGAAAATTATCCATTTATGCGCTTTTTTAGAATCACGGTTCTGTACGTAGTCGGATACCTTAAAAGTTTACATCGACTCAATGTGAAGACTGAGATGTCATAGATTTCCTTTGTATGAAACATAACAAAATAAGTTTTTAAGAAGCCTCAAAATTCGAAATTTTGCCCCGACAGAAAACACACCACCCACGAGTTTGCTACTTTAACCATTTGGCTACATAATCAGCAATTACAGTAAATGTTTACTAGAGTAAAATTGCTTCCGACAACCTAATTGCATTCACACAACACAACAGCCGTGCTATGGCGCAACCACTTAAGTGACTGGCCAATGAGATTGCTCCCTCTCACCACTGGTGAGAACAGATTTCAAATCCTGATAGCGAATCCTATTGGACAGGCAACCACATCTACTGCAGTCAAACACCAATCCTATTGGCTAACCTAGGTATTAGCTTGAATCCCGTATTACATAAGAATTGATTTTCAATTCCTACTATTAACTTACACTCTCTATATATTTATTTGTTTGTTTGTATGTTTATTTATTTATCTTTTGGTGAAATTTTCAATCGTTAATAAAGTACATTTTAAAGCGCTCAATTGAGCTGAAATTTTATATACATGATATTATTTTGGATGACAATACAATAATTTAATTATAATGAATAAAAATTAATTGATTAAGACTAACTATTTAAAGAATAGGCATCATTTTTGGCGACTTGTGTGTCAAAATTTGAAAAGGTTTTTTCTCGCGTTTTAAAGCATTCAGTTGAACTGAAATTTTCTATACACGATTGTTTTGGATGACAATACGATAGTTTAATGATAATTAATAAAAATGAATTAATACTTAATGTTGTGATTCTGTCCTATGTATATACATATTTATATTAATTGTAACTATTTAAGGAAAAGCAGCTAATATAAAATTTTTCTTTGTTGATCTAAGAAAGAATTGACTTAAAAAAATTTTTTATATTACTTGTTTCGTGAAAAACTTTTTAAATAATCTTTATAAATGGACATATTGAGCCTATCTTTCAATTTCAAACTGTATCTAGTTTTTAAGTGTAAGACAAGTACAAGTCTAATATCAGCTTTGAATTTAACGGAAAACACGTGATTATATTTATCAAGTGACCGTAATGAATGTTTACAAAAAAAACATTAATTAAACCCTAAGCGAATTTTAAAAAAAAGTTGTTGTACACACATACATATCACTTTAAACAAGTAATATAAAAAAAATTAAGTCAATTCCTACTTAGATCAACAAAGAAAAATTTTATTTTAACTATTTTTTATTAAATAATTACAATTAATATAAATATGTATATACATAGGACGGAATCACAACATTAAGTTGTAATTAATTTTTAATCATTATCATTAAAGTATCGTATTGTCATCTAAAACAATCGTGTTTTTAAAATTTCAGTTCAACTGAATGCTTTAAGACGTGAGAAAAAAAAAACTTTTCAAGTTTTGTCACAAGTCGCCAAAAGGGTCGCTAAGTCACTAAAAATGATGCCAATGTGGCTGTGTATTTGTAACTCTTTAAATAATTAGTTTTAATCAATTAATTTTTATTAATAATAATTAAATTATTGTATTGTCATCCAAAATAATCATGTATATAAAATTTTAGCTCAATTGAGAGCTTTAAAATGTATGTTATTAACGATTGAAAATTCCACCAAGATAAATAAATAAATATATATATATAGAGATCGTGAGCTAATAGTAGGGATTGAAAAAATCTTACTAAAAATCCTGTAGTTTTACGATTATATTAAATAGATTAATATGATAAAGAGTCATAGAAAGATTGTTCGAAAAATAATTTCTACTGTTATTTTACTACTTATTTTCGTGCGTTCAACTTTCCCAAAGTCTTTACAAAAGTATCAATAAGAACTACTACATATCTACCATTATAGATGAACTATTAGTTTTACGTGAATATATTATACTCATACGCCAACCTTATTTACATATATAGAATTATATAAGCTTATTTGGTTTAAATCAACCTAGTCTTTAGAATTTAACGCAAGGTATTAAAATCGATTTTCCTGATTCTGACCCTTATCTCCAGTGACGCATGAATGTATATAAGATATATAGTATATGAACTGAATAATATATATAGCATACGAATCCGGTTTAATTATCAGTAATCAAAGCTTGTACATAGTTGCAAATCCTGACAGGGGTTTAGTATTTATCAACCTCGATATAATCTTTTGAATGACTTTGATTGAAACTGTATGTAGGAGAATAGTAAATTTAAATCTTTTAAATTTATTATTATAAGAGCTGAGAGAGAGAAAAGAGGAACAACAGCATAAAATTATTATTTTTAAACGGGCTTCCCAAATGTGCATCTTGACTTCTGCTTTAAATAGATCTACTAGAAGTGCTGAAAACATTAAGATATTTCGGGACCTTAGCAGTATAACTTAAAAGAAAAAGCGACCACTTGAAGAAAAAAAACTGTATCCTTAGCAAATTTATTCCTGCTTCAGCCTTTGACAGGGTTTATCTTTCTGTGATTTATAATGAACTTTTGCTTGAAAATATACAAAAAATTGCCCAAAACTCAAATATATAACTCAAATATATATATATATATACATTATCTCTCTCAATATAATAAATAATATTTTTAATTAACTCGAACTTTTTTAAATTAAATGAATAGTAACAAAAATATTGTAAAATTATACAATTTAGTATACTCCCAGATTAAATTGACTTATTTTAAAGACTATCTTAAGCGACATAAATGAGCATTGTGGAATATATTTACTTTTAAAAGAATCAATTTTATTCAGAGTTCATAATTATAAAATGTGTCAAGACATAATGAAATGAGTTTCTTTTATCTATTTTTTTTTATTATTCAGGTTTAAATTTCAAAATTATTAGCTCTCCACAATCGTTTTTCCTGCATTTTTTTTATTGTATCTTTATGTTACATTGGAAGGAACATGGAGAGGCTTACGCCAACAGATCTTTTAATTTTGAACCACGCCCAAAGGTAATTAGAGCCGTCACTCCCCTCTCAAAACACACCTCCACCTACATGAGAACTTTTATAATCCTGATAAATTTAACGTGTTTTCATCACAATGAAGACACATTTGACAAAAAAGATAAGATGTAAAATCACGTAAGTACACTCGATAGGAAATATAACTATTTTTTCAACATTGAAACTGCATATATACTGAACGGTGTATTGGTAAATCTTGAGTTATACGCTCCTACTCAAACAAATTGTAGCGGATTGTAAAAATAAATTATGGTATATAGCACTGCTTCTCAAACTTTCAGTGTTTGCGACCCAATATTCAATCATAATTTTCATCGCACCCCCCTCCATACAATAACAATGTATTGAATTTAAAAATACTATACTTCGATAACAAAGCTAAAATACGACTTAAACATCTTAAGTGCCACCGCCGTATATAAACGTATCGCTCAGCTAAAGCGTTGTTTTCCAAGGACGTACATATACGTCTGTCCGAAGTACGATCTTATCTGTGCGCTGCTGTCCATAATATTATTCAGAAAGCTTTGGAATGCAATAAAAGAGAATAGAGTGTTTGAGAAGGATGTAGTTATTTCAGAGGAATTGCTTATTTATTGCTTTTCTTCCCCTCCCCCCATACATCACATAGGCAGGCCTACGTGGAAAACGGTGGCATTGGAGAGCGAATCGCGTAACTTTTAATCGGCAGTTAAGTGGTTAATTATAAACCATGCAAATTTTTAAGATGAGTATTAATTTTTGTATATAATTTTGTATATGATCAAACTATGGGAGCACTGGTAATTATTATACTTGGTCTTAACTTAGAATTGTTAAATGAATTATAAAATACACTGAGCAGTACTGATACATTTATAAGTGTATTATATATCAGAGTAAATGTGTATTTTATTTTTTATTATGTCATAATTTATTTTGTTTTTTTTACTTTCAGCAAATTAGTAATTTTTTTAAAAAAATAATCTTTTGTTTCAATATGCTCGCCCCCCCCCTTTGTAGAGTTGTCACACCTCCCAAAGGTGGCGCGCCCCACAGTTTGAGAAACGTTGGTTTATAGAACAACGGTTGGTGCGTGGAACAAGAGAATACTGAAATCCTCCTGCTTTTCCTAAATATCCTCTGTGACTACAGGAATACTTAAAGGGCTCGCAGGACCCTTAACAGATATCCGTGCACTCGAAAAGAACATCCTTCTTCAAACCAATGTAACTTAGCAATAAAACGAAACAATTATTTGAAATTTTTACCTCATGATAATCATATATATATATATATACAATATTTCTCAAAATTTCAGAGAATTTTAAAAGAAATTTAAAACGTTATAAATAAATAAAAATTGGACAATTTTTCAAAAATGTGTTAATTAGTATTTTACACCGCGCAGGATTCTGAAGTACAAAATTGATCAAAGTTTACAAAATTAATTTTACTTGGTATAAAAATGTTTACTTTTGAAGTTATACAAATTTTTAAGAAATTTAGAGAAAAAAAATATTTTTTAAATACAATTATATAACGAAAATTTTACGAAAAAAATTAATTAAAATTCAAATAAAAAAAATTACATTAAATATTTTTTTGAAAATTGATGTATAAGTCATGAAGAGCCTTATTTTGAACACGTGTATAAAATTTCAAATTGATATCATAAATAGTTTCTGAGAAATCCTGCGCGGAAGCTAAAATTTTTTGTTTTGCGAAAAATGAAGTTAAAGATAAGAAAGAGATAGGGTTTTCGTTTAAGTTCCACTACTTATTTCTCAATAACTTCGGAAGTTTTCACAGTATCAACGCAATTTTGGGACCAAAATGCTCAGAAATATTGAGGTTGTAACATATATATTTTTTTCAAAACATTGAAAAATTTGCAATTTAAGAGTCCTGCGAGGTCTTAAAATAAATTGTGAACAAAAATCGACTCCTAGCGCCATCTGTTCATACGGGTCGTTACAGAAAAAAATTTTTCTTTTTTTTTGTTTTTTTTTTTCTTCATTCGTACTTGTTGCGTTCTGTGTTTATACGAGTATTATTGTAGTCTCTTCTTTACAGTTTTTGTCACCGATTGCGCCAAATTATGAGAAAAATTTTATTTCTTCCAGAATGTTAATTGGGAGAATAAGTAAATTTCTATTAATGTTACATTGAAGCTATATCATATATAATTGGCAACGAACTTTTCAATAAACCCATGATCAAATGACGAGATTAGTATCTGACCGTCTTGAAGACGTACCCCCTTATCATAACCTTGTTTCTACAAAACATTAAAATCTTCTCTTCATGTGGAAAATTGGAAAGTTATGTACCAACATCAAAGTCTTTTTTTTTTTCCTTCATTTGACTAGTTTTAAGTTACGAGGCCCATCGCCATCTTGTTGTTTTAAAGCAACCGACAAAGTTCGGAACCGTGATTTTAAAAAGGCGCATAAATGGATAATTTTCATGATATTTAGTGTCACTTCGATTAGAATACATGGATAAAATTGTTTTAAGCACATTTTGGCAAAAAAAATTATTTAAATACACTATTTCGGCAAAAGATTAACTTAGAATAACCTTTTTTTCAAAATGTTCTCCTTTTGTGAAAATTGCTTCTATTATAATAATATTTTGCCTGTATATAGCTCAGACCTCTGTACAGAGGCTCAACTATTAGTTTTTAAAAATTCACATTTTTTTCAGAGTTACAGCCAATTAAAATAATTATCGGGGTTTTTTTTTTTTTTTCTTAAAATTTCTCACCTCTGTTGTCGTAAAACCTGAATAAGCCCACTTCTAAGTTATATATTTCAAAAATTCTAGTGGAGCCTCTGTACAGAGGTCTGAGCTATATACAGACAAAAATATTATTAAAATAGAAGCATTTTTCACAAAAGGAGAATATTTTGAAAACGGGTCATTCTATGTACATTTTTTGTCAAAATATTGTACTGAAATAATTTTTTATCGTAATACTATTCTTCAAACAATTGCATATACATTTTCTAATCTAAGTGAGATTAAATATCATAAATATTATCCATTTATACGCTTTTGCAAAAGCACGGTTCCGAACGTAGTCGGATACCTTAACGCACCGTTATCCAAAATTTACATTCCCATAGTTCTATACAAGGACTTGAAATCTCCCATTTTGAGTGAGTGAGAGTTCATGAACTTTCCACTTATAGAAACTGATAGCTATTGGAAACGGATCTCGGGATTTTTAACCATGGTTAAGTAAGGAGGACGACCCATAAGATGCCATCTCACTCAATTAAATTCCACACTAAACCAGCATGAGGACTTTGAGCCTCAACAGCATTTTACTCAATGGGTCTGAAGACTCGAACTTAAGTCTCGATAATGCCGACCACGAGTTCGTGACCATGACCTCTAGGTTACTGCGATCACTATTTTGGTTTGGCAATGGTATTTGATGGAATCATTAAGGGCTCACAGGACCTTTAACAGCTATCCGCGTGCACTCGAAAATAACATCCTTCTTTAAACTAATATAACTCAGCAACAAAATAAAACAATAATTTGAAATTTTTTCCACATGGTAATCATATATATTTACAATATTTCTCAAATTTTCAAAGAATTTGAGGGAAAAATTTTAAACGTTTTTAAGAAATAAAAATTGGACAATTTTTCAAAAAATATGAAAATTAGTATTTTACACCGGGCAGGATTCTGAAGTACAAATTGGATCAAAATTTACAAAATTAATTTTACTTGCTATAAAAATGTTCATTTTTGAAGTTATATATACTTTTAAGAAATTTAGAGGGAAAAAAATATTTTTTAAATACAATTATAATGAAAATTTTAAATTTTTAAGAAAAAAAATAAAATTTAAAAAAAAAAATTTTTTTTTTTTTTTTTTTTTTTTTTTTGAAAACTGATGTATAAGTTATGAAGAGCCTTATTTTGAACACGTGTATTAAACTTCAAATTGATATCATAAATAGTTTGAGAAATCTTGCGCGGAAGCTAAAAGTTTTTGTTTCGTGGAAAATGAAGTTAAAGATAAGAAAGAGATAGGGTTTTCATTTAAATTTCACTACTTATTTCTCAATAACTTCGGAAGTTTTCACAGTATCAACACAATTTTGGTACCAAAATACTCAGAAATAATGAGGCTTTAACATATTTTTTTTTCAAAAAATTGAAAGATTTGAAATTTAAGAGTCCTGTGAGGCCTTAATAGAACTTGCCCGCGTAAGTTCTTTTAGAGTCCTATCACAGTTCTAAAAAAGTTATATAATTAAAAATTAAAAGTGAAAAGAATTAACACTTTTAAACGTGTTTTATTTGTATTACGTTAAAAAAGTAACTTAACAGTAAAAACGCATTGCAGTACATGGGGGAGGGGTTTAATGTAGAACATTAAAAAATGTCGGTGGCGGGATCTCGTAATGAAATATTATACGAACTAGTTTCCATGTATATTCCCAAATATTTTTTTTGGTTAGATAGTTTCAGAAACATCGATAAAACATAGTACATTTGTAGTGGTTTATCGAAACGTTAAATTTTTAAGACTTACAGCGTTATTTGAGAATCCAAGCCAGCCCAAGGACAGCCCTTCCTTTTGCTCTAAATGGAAGGCAGTCAGCTTTTACGTTTATGATCCCTTCATGTCCAGAAATACCCGTTCGTACCCGGGTACACTTAAAAGTACAAAGTCGCGGTTTGAAATAAGTGTACGAAAAGCCATAAACTCGGTCTCGTGCATTACGTAAAGCAAAAGATGAGTAATCAAATGTTTACGGCTGAAAAGCCATAAACCACAAAGATATCAAAGGAACAGAAGTTTCACTGATAAAGCTCTGGTAAAAGCGGTAAAACTTTCAATTCCCGGAATGGGTTTCAATTCCCGAGTATTGAAATCAAAATTATTTAAAAAAGCCGATAGCAGTTAAAGAGGTTTGCATGATTTTTGTACATTGAAGAAAACCGATATTTAAGCAATTAAAGAAACACCACTAAACGTATGCTTGGAATTGATTGGTTTTGGTAGAGGTTAATACATAAACCTACTAACATATTATATTTCATTCATCAAAAAGTAAATACAATTGTTTATATGAAGTATACAAATTTTTAGAGGGAAAAATTTCTGATAATTTCAGAAAACTTCAAAGGTTTTCCAACTAAACTAAAATATAAAAGTTTTACTATTTGAGAAACTATCTTAGTTTTAAATCATGATATTATGGATAGAACTTGCGACATAGATGGAATGTTAGACTCCATTAAAATAATAAGAATACCGCTGCATATGTCAAATATAAAACTCTTTCAAAAATAGTTACTGTTTTTCTTTTGTTTGTTTGTTTTTTTCCGAAAAACAAAGAATTTTGCACTTTAAGTCGAAGACCATAATAGCATGATCAGTATAGTTACCAGCTAAAAAGATAGTAGTTGGAATAAATATTAACAGAATTACTGTATTTTATTAAGTTAAAAGTTTGAAAGTAATTCGTTTATTAGTAATTCGAGTCAATTGAAAACAACTCGAGACCTCTTGGCAACGGACCTTGTATTCTGAAACTGGATAAAGCAGGATGATAATATCTGAGTTGCATGTTTCCTAATTTCCACATTACTTCATACTACATTATGTATTATGATGTCCAGTTGTATTCCTCACTAAAAATTTACGATCTTGGATGGAAAAAAAATTAAATATTTTTTACAAAAACTAATATTTTATATTCCTAATACAATGTTATATATACTTATAAGTAATCTAATAACGTCTATTATTTCCTGTAATCAAATAATTCAAATTCGAAATGATCAATATCAGCACACACACACACAAACTGTGTTAGTCAAATATTAATGTAGACTTATTAAACAGATGGCTAAAATGCAGTTCTAAACCGACTGTAACTTGTTCTAGAATACATTTCATATGCACTTTCTAATTATTAAAAATTTTCAAAGTATAGTTTTATGTATCATTATAAAGAGACCTATCAGAAATACTTTACGTTAAACGTACTAAATTACTTGGAGGGGGCTGGCGAATGTATCAAAAATAAACCAAATACATTAAGATCATTTTCCTAGAAGCACTTTAAAGCAGTGTTTCTCAACCTTTTTGATACGGCCTACTATTTATATTTAATATATCAAGATATGAATTTTTAGCATGGCGAGCATGCGCGGTATTGGTGCGGATTAAGGCGACGTCTCACAACTCCTGGTTAACCTCTCGTCTGAAAATTGCCCCCAAGAGAAATTCAACACAGTAAATAAAATCAAAATAATTTAATGCTTCTTGGCTGGCCAGTTGCATTTGATCCACGGACCAGTACCGATCCGATGCCCAGGGGTTGGGAACCACTGCTTTAAAGCATCACATTTGTAATTCATCTTTTTTCTGATTAATATACTCAAGTCGACTATTTTAAGTTTTGATTGTAATAAGGAATCATCACACGAGAAAAGAAGTTGCTTTATTTCAAATATAAACAAGTATTAAGGTATGTGACTACCTTCGGAGCACTTTTTTATAAATATATAAATTTTCAACTAAATAAACACTTTTTTATTCGAAATAGGGCTTAAAACTAGAAATTCAAATACAATTTCCGCAAAATTAAAAATAAATTTGGATATATTGGGAATTTTGAGTGAAATTTTAGTGAAAAATTGCAAATACGGTAAGGCTTGTATTGAAAATTCTAATTAATATATTTGAATAATATCTACACAGTACGTAAATAATATCATTATCTGTGTTTAGAGCTATCAGATTTGTAATGCTTTTGAAAGTTTTGAAGTCATTTTTTTATGCAAGAACTCAGTTTTTTACAAAAAAACTAATGTTATTTTCTCACAAAAAGTGCAATAAAATACATAAATATATACACAGAGATTAAATTATAGTCTAGACAGGAGATAAAACTCAATAAAACATTTTCAGAAAATTTTAATTCAATATCTTAAAACGAAATTTTGTAGTGAACTTTACCGTGAAGCAAGAAATTGAAAAACATAGTTTCTCAGAAAATGCATTTAAAGATTTTAATACAGTATAAAAAAATATTCTACTAATTATACATTTTTTAAACTCACCATACTTACAGGTCAAGATCTTTTTAGATTCATGCTTAACTAATTTGGACTTTTTTTTAACCTTTTGATGTTTTTTGGAGAGTTTTATAGGCTATAACAATTGTCCTTTTTAGTGAAATTTTGATGAAAAAAATTGCAGTTACACAAAATTCTAATAAATTCATTCAAATAATACTTATACAGTACGTGTATAACATCTTTATATGTGTTAGAAATTAAAAGATTTGTAATACTTTCGAAAGTTTTTAAGTATGCCAAATTTTATGCAAAAACATGATTTTTTAAAAAATTAATGACCTTTTTTTTCATAAAAAAGCAATAAACTACATAAATATGAACACAGAGATTAGATTTTGATTCATAACACAGATAGAACTAAATAAAACATGTTTTGAAAATTTCAACTCAATAACTTAAAAATATTTTGTGTAGGGATCTACTTCTGGTTTTGTAAACTCCATTTCCGGTTTACTAATTATGCTATAACTTTGCTTCTAGATATCGTAGAAACAAAAATAGAGTATTTTTAGAATCTTAAATGTATGGGCTATAAAATAACAACGTAAAATAATTTTCGAAACTTTTCACCAAAACGGCGAATTTTGGGCACTCTCACATACTTAAAATCATTCTGTGGTGTGGTGAGGTTTAGAAGTTAGAGGGAGCGAGAGATTTATATACACATCTCTCTATCGCACTAAAAAGCAACACGGAAGCTGATGGGGATGGACCTCGTACTTTTGAGCCTCGGTCAAGTGACGAGGACAACAAGTGAGCTGGAACACACCCTTCTCCAAATTACTACACTCCGCCAATGAGAGGACTTTGAGCTACGACAGTTTTAACATACATTAGCTTCCTCTACTAGGCGGGTCTTCAGTGGTATCAGGACATGAACTCGCGACACACTGGTCGCGAGTTCGTTACCATAACCACTAGGCCACTCAGGATAGGAAAAAAAAATCAAATATCGTTCTCATTAATTTATCAAGGTTAAGAATAGCATGGATTCATCATCAGTTGCCGTTGTGCTGCTTATAGAAATAGTTCAAATCTACCAACCTTTTATTAATAAAAGCATTCGTTACATCTGTTTTATATTTTGAGAAAAGTAATTACTTTACATATTTCAGGAAGTTTAAAGTTCATACAAGAAAAAAACAAATTCATTACATTTTAATTCATGTCGTGGAAAAATAAAATTAAAGAGGAAAAAAAAGGTATTTAAGTAATGGCTTTTGTTCTCTTATTGCTTTTCTTTGTCGACAAAAACATTTTCTCATGAAAATAATGTTATCAACTGATGGCACAAATCGTAATTCAAACTTATAATTGTTACATATAATGCCACGCCCATTACTGTCATTAACTAATTATATCACATAAAAATTAATCTTAGACTGTTTCAATAATCTCAAAGTTTCATAGTTTTGTGTATAATTGTATATTCTCGTAATGGCTTTTTTGTTTATTGTGTAGTCTTGTATGTTCAATAGTCAATTCATTGTTAGTCTTGTTCTCAAAATCCACTTAAGTATGTATTTTTTTTTAAAGATCTGACTGTGTTTTATTTTGGTTTGGTATGAATTTTATCAAATTAGAAAGAATAATTTTGCTTCTGTGCTCAGCAAATCTCTTTGCGTTTAAAAATGTTGTATCGTACTTCTAAAATAGGACAATGTCATTTACTGATTTTTGATTTATTTAAAATTCCTACTATTAGTTTCCTCTCTCCCTAAATATATTTTTATATATATATATATATATATATATATCTTTTTCAAATTTCCAATCGTTAATAAACTACTTTTTATTCAACCACTGAAGTTCAAATGCATTTTTAAAACATGTAATGGATGACACTTGATGTTAACATAGTTTTTCAAATATCAATTAATTAATTGAATTGTACTTTTTAATTTTAAATATATTCTGGCTTTATTTCTGGTGAAGTTAGAGCTAGCACCAACA
Organism: Trichonephila inaurata madagascariensis; assembly: GCA_019973955.1. Lineage (NCBI taxonomy): Eukaryota > Metazoa > Arthropoda > Arachnida > Araneae > Nephilidae > Trichonephila > Trichonephila inaurata. The sequence goes on from BMAV01014121.1 coordinate 180,643, forward strand.
GATGACACCAGTAAGTTTTCCTAATGAATATTTTTTTCTTGGCTTCAAATATATTTTTTAAACTTGTAGTGGAAGACACTTGATGTTGATACAGTTTTTTCAAATATTAATTTATTAATTTTATTTAATTAACTGAAATAAAATTTCCTTTGTTGACCTAAGTAGGAATTGACTTAATTTTTTTTTAAATTACTTGTTTTCAGGAGCTGTCTTTCTTTTCATGCATAATAATTTACATTTATTCAGTGCAGCCATATCATCGTCTTCTGAAAAAAATCGTAGCGATACTTGGAACCCTTATGGTGATAATTTAAATGCCACTGAAAATGAGAATGCTTTAATATCAGCATTAAAAACAACCAAACACTTTTCTTTTTCTACAGCAATCCATTCACAGATAATATCTCCCCACTCAAAAAGTAATAGTTGCCAAAACTTACGCTTCTTTGCATTTACCTCATCCACTATTGACTGAAATGATCGTACTCTTATATGGCTATTTTAACCCCCGTTCCAACTACTTCACTTTATACGAAAATGTAAAATCTTTATTCTAGGGAGAGTCTTCAACAATTCTTTTTCTGTGCACGATACTCTCTACTACCCACGGAATTTTCTACAATTCTTCTCCCCTGTATTGGACGAAATACCTAGTCTTTCACAATTCTTTTTTCCATGTACGCGATGGAATAGCACTTTCTTTTTCAACTGTTCTTGTCTAAGGATTGATATACTATTCCTTTTAAGTTTGTTATTTTTAATCAATTGCTACTCATCCATTGTAACATGCATTGATTTGAATATCGAAAATCTTAATTAGGCATATGCATATTCATTCCTTGTCAATTATGAACGTGTACATAATTAGAAGTAATATAATTTTTTATTACGACATCTTATTATGGGCCTCTAAGTTATTTTCCAGTTATCAGTACACTGGTGAATAGGTATCTTCTGCGTCTTTTTTTTCTCAAAAGACAAAAACATGGTTGTATTCACACTTAAATATAAAAAACTGCATTTCAGTGGATCCCAAGCCATTGCGAGATACATGGAAATATGTTGGCCAAAAGGGGATCCCAAATGAGGCAACCAAATCTTCCTTCCTCTTTAGAGCATATAAAGCGTTATATATCCAGTGATAAAAAAGGACACAGACTTGACGAATCGACGGGATTTGTAAATCGCGTAACACCGGGTTCACGTAATTCGAGATATTACTGTACTTAAAAAATACTAATTTCTCAAAAGTCATAAATAAATTAAACGTTTTATGATACTGGAGAGAAATCTTTAAATCATATTCAAATAATACACCAATCGGAATTTTATTTTTAAAAAGTAATCATTTAGAATTCAGACTAGCATTCAAAAACCTTAATTCCCCTAAAATCTGCAAAAAGGAGAAAAAGGTTCCCTCCAAAAAGTATATGTAACCTTTATTCCTACTTTTTATTCTCTCAATCACTTATATTCATTTTTCAATTTACCTTTAATTTTAAGAAAACTTTTCTTCTTTCTCAGATATATAAGGAGCTAAAACTTTTATCGCATAAACACAAATTTCCACGGGGAATAAATATGAAGAATTAATTTCTCAACAGGAAAAACTTCCCGTGGCATTTTAAGAAATTTTCTCTAGTTTTCCTTTTATTTCATATTACTTCGAAAGGTACTACTGTTAGTAAATTGTCTGGTAAAATTTTAATATATCCTGGAAATCCACAATATTTTTTATCAAATCGTAGATTTAATATTCGACTTTCCATTAATCGTATTTTGTCCTTCCAAATATGAAAAAGCATATTTATAAAATAAAAATATTCATTGTTTTAATGAAAAATTCTTAAGTTATATTTAAAATGGAAAATTTGGAATTAAATATAAATTATTCTTCGTTTTAATTCTTTTCACGATCGATTCGATTTGAGAAAAATGACCTAAACGTAAAAACATATAAGTTGTTTTACATAAGCATTCAATTTTGATAAATAATAGTAAATAAAACGTAATTAAGACATGCTGATTTTTAAAAAAATTAAGAAACTGTGTTTGGGAGGAACATAATTCGAAAAAAAGAAACTGTATATTTCAACTACAAGGAAAGTTACATGTAATAAAAACCGAATTTCAAACCATTGTTTTCAAAAATCTTTTTACTTAAAGTGAATATTAAATATATATTACACGTATGTTCTTATATGCTTAGAGAAATAAAATTCGTTTAACTATTATTCTTAACTTTCCAAAAAACTTCCTTGCTAATTTACATCCTTAATCTTTCCAGACACACAATCTCTTTTAAATTCACATTATTTTTATATTTAAAACAATGCTTAAGAGTGTTTCCTTTTTTCTTGTTTAATAATTTATGGGGTTTTACATATATAATTTTTTATTTTTCTTATTTTTTACAAGACTAAAAAAAATGTAACTCGTTGCTTGTATTTTGGTTTTTGCAAGAAAAAAAGGAATTTTTTAAGATAATTTCTTAGCAGGGTTTGAAAATCATTATGCTGATTAAATAGGCAATTGTATATTTTAACTAAATGATTTGAAATACAATTATAATTCCTAAGTCAATGTTGCGTTCAAAACTCTAATTTTAAAATATTAAAAAATGCACTTAATTATACTTTTAAAAACTCCCTTTTTCAGAACTAATTAACATCATAAGAATCCTTTCTTATTCTTAAAAGGCTAATTTCGAAAGCTTTCTATTTGGGTAATTTGTTACTTTGGCTTAGTAATACAATTCATTTTTTTCCCATCCTGTTTTCAATTTTATTGTCTATTATTTTACATTTATTTCTCAACATTTTTTTATAAGTATTTCGATTCCATTTCTTTTTGTATCGTTGTTTTATGAATCTGTCATTTGTAACATTTTATTTCAAATGATTTTAGTTTGCGTATTTATTCTGAGAGAAAAATTAGGAATCCAGTTATCTGAATTTTTCATATTTGACGAGTAATTGTTCTAATTCAATTTTTACGTACGTAGGAACTTCTAGAATTGACTAGTTTCCTAAATGCCTTTGCTTCGAACATTTTAACTTTGTTCTTTGAATAATATTTCTTTTAGGTATTTCATACAATTCCAAACTCTTTTTTTCAACTCTTACCAGAAACTAATACAATAAGCGCGCATATTTAAAGACCTTGTGCTTCGTATTTGATACCTGAAAAAAACAAATTTCCCTTTCATACTATATCATAGTATTAATAGGTTACCTTGGTAGTAAGTTTACAAATTTCTATTTGATTGAAAAATAATCTTGATTCATATAAACGGGAAACTTTATAGTTCCTTTTGTAAAATTCATATATAAATAACTATTGCATTCTTCTTTTAAAAATGCAATCTATGACTGATCCAGAATTTATTAACATATTCGACTTTTTTTAAATTTAAAATATTTTAATCTTGTGAAATTAAAAATGTAAATAAATTGAGAGCATAATTTTTTTAAACTAGTCTTTTAAACGTTGATCTTCAATTTAAATCATTCATCTCACTTTCAGTTAAAGCTACTGATACTTCTTTTTATTAAATTTTTCTCTCGTATTTTAAATAAGATGCTTCAAAAATCTTATAGAACATCATTTCTAGCTAAGGATGACTTAAAATAGATAATTCTATGCTAAAAAATCAGCATTTTTACTCTGATTATGAATCATCTTTTTTTAATGACTGTCATATCAGAGCTATATGGCAGGTAAATTAGCGATGAATATTTTAATTTTAAAATGCACAGTTATATAATGAAGATGACGTTACAGTTGGGCAAGCTTATATATTCACCTTTCTCACTATTTTCAGTAATCAAATTAAAGCAACCACAATTTAGCGAACCCTTAGAGTGACAGTATTTGATGAAACTTATTAAACAAACTTATAATCTTGCGTGATTCTGAAACTTCATATTTCTCAACAAAGTTCCTCTGAACAGTGAAATATAATTTTCTTTGTTATATTGTTTTACATCCGGACATATTTTGGTAATTTAAAATTTTATACAGGGTTGTTAGACAAAATCAAGCAATCGATACGTATAATGACT
>BMAV01014122.1:0-22805 GCA_019973955.1 Trichonephila inaurata madagascariensis
TTTTTTTTCTCCGGCACAACTGTACTGTAAAGTTAACTGTAAAGAGAATGATCATAAACATTATTACAGTATAATAAAAGGTTTTGTTCTATAAATTCAAAAATTAAAAAAAATTACAACCATTTTTATGAAGTGTAGTATTATAGTGTTCAACATATTTAAGAAAAAATTCAATTGATAAACTATACAAAATTCGTCTAAAAATCTATGATTAAAAAATCTTTTATACATGCTAGTAAAAATTAATTTTTCTAGTTTATATTATTTTTTTTGAGGTAGGGATTAAATCACAATTCGAAAAAGAATAAATTTCTTTTTAAAAAAAATTCCATGTATCAGTTATGTTTTTTGGAAAAAATAATATAATGGATTTTTCACGTTTGAATACTCTCTTAATATCTTTTTTTTATATAATTTAGTCAAATGTTACGAAATAAAGTTTGTTTAATGTACGTTTTACCAAATAAAAAAGTTTGATATACAAAAAAATACTCCCCCAAAAAACCCCCCAAAATTTTTTTTTTTAAATTCTAAAAACCCTTTTTAAGAATGAGAAAAGCAAAGGGAAAAAAAAAAAATCAAAAAACTGATAAGCTTTAAATTTCCAATGGATGTTGGGGTACGCAGAAATTTAGATCTTACATTTTTCTGTACTACTCAAAATACATAGAGCTTGTAGCTTGTGTAACTTGTATTTTTCTATCTATTATCTGTATATAAAACAAAAAAAGGCATAATTAAATTTTGGAGATTCCGGAACTCTTAGACCTAAAAACGAAATTTGGCAAGCGTGTACCCTTTATTGGTAGAGACTGCGAAGGGGGATTTACAAATTTGCGAAGCGCTATAGACAAAAGTTTAAAGCTGACATACTGATAGAAATCTGGCGTGTTTTTTTAATTGATGAGATCCGTTAAGAACAGGTTTTGCGGAAATCTATTCCAAGGGGAAATTTACGGGAGGGATGGGGGGTTTTTAAAAAATAATTCTGTTTTTTAACTGAACCCAAGAAATCTAATAAGGGGTTTTTTTGGAGGGAAGGGTCCTAAGAATGGTTTTGGGGGGGTACGGGATGGGTCTTAAAGGGGGCGAAAAAAAATATACATCCGTTTCAAAAAAAATTTAGTCCCAAACAAAAGGTGAGGGTTGTAACAATGATTTTCAATACAATAACGTTGAGATTAGAATATCAATGATTTAAAAATAATATACAACATAAAATACCAACAAAGTGGTCTGGTAATAGCTAGTGCATACATAAAATGAATCAAATGAGAATATTTTGTTCAAGTGCTGGTGGTTCAAACGCCCATTCTAAAACAAATTAAAGTAAAACGTAATACAATAAGTCTTCTGCCGTTTACCGTAAGAGCAGCTATCGCACAACAAGTATGTTAAACCAAATACGGCTGGCGTATGCGCCAAACCCTGTACAAATCCTTTTGTCATCCATCCAGTATAATGGTTAGCGACGTGCCAGGACTGCTGTGCCGTTGAACTGTTCGAATCCCGGAGAAGACACATGATGTTCAAATGTATAGTGCATGGGGTAGTACTTTTTGCCAATATACTACCGCAAGTCCTCTCAGCAGGTTGAGGGAAATAGAGGTAAGAGGTCTCTTAACTACCCCAGAGTGGTTAGGGGGTGAGGAGCCTCAAAACCTATTCAAACGTTCGGTCACCTGTATGCTCAAAGCTACGGATAACGACTAGCGCCTATCCCCAGCGTATGGAATTTCGTGGACCTTGATCTGGTCTTTTGCCAATAAGAGGGCATAACAACAACAACAACAATGGCCCAAAGTGAGAACAATTTACTATACAAAATTTGGTGCAATTCGTTCCGTTTCTTTCAAGTATGGTGTACCGGTTAGATATAATTAAGCACTGAATTTTGTAAGAGATCTGAATCTTTGTAGAAATTTATGGTGGAAAAATGACCCCATACGCCACATTAAATGATATATTGGCTGACCGAATGACGTTATGTAGTGACAACATATTTAGCGCTCTATATATTCCACTAATACAATTTGATTATAGATACGTAAAATTCTGCAGAATCAGGTTTCAAAGCTGGCTCTCAGCCACTAAATTAGCTTCAGGATTGATAATCATCTGTTAGCCTGTAAAAGCATCGAATTTGATGTTGGGTAAGAGATAATAAGGCGAGTAAGTAAAAGTTTAATGCGTTATCATGATGCTTATAGAAAAATTGCGTTAACAGCAAATCTTTTTTATATTCGCTGATTTTTAACCAAACGACCGCTATTTTAATAATAATATATACATCACAAACTTTGTTATGTCTAAAGCGCTGCAAATCATATGAAAAACTTTTAAAGATTAAATATTGATTTTTTTCTTGTAATAATAAAAAGACAAACGAAATATGTGTATATGTACCAACTGAACATTACATATCACACAGTCGTAGATAAGATTGAACTATGTATTGTCTGGAATGAAATGGGAAATGAATGCAGGTGTTATTGTTCGTAATTTTGCAAATGCTTTGCAGAAAAATTTGTATGATTTTCTTTACAGAAGAAAAATCGCTTAGTTAACAATTGAAATGATTTACCACTCTTAAATTTAAATTTTTTTACATATGTTCTAAAACAGTCTCTTTCTGTTTTTGCTTAGTAAATTTGTTAGGAATTTAAAAATTGTACGGTAAAATGAAAGCAGCTGCTTTTAAAATTGTATTATTTTAAAATAAGAGAAAATTGTCAACATTTTGGTATTCCGTAATGAAAGGTGTAACAAAACCGCATGTTTCTTAAGGCTGAAACGTTTTTACTAGTCGTATCCAACTAAATAAAATTTTTATTAGGAATTAAATGTAGTAGTATATGATAATCCGTATTATCGTTTAAAGAGTATTCATTAAGTTCAAAAGATTAATGTTTATAAGTATTGTAGAATTTCCCTTTTGAGTGCCATATTTTACTTTTATATAATAGCTAAATTGCGTTGCTGTAATTTTTATCTGCTATTTTGTCACCCGCAGCAAATATATATACATATATATATATATATATATATGGCGGCAAATTAATGAGTCATAAATTTGCTAATAGTTAACCGTTCCAAAATTAAGAAAGGTGAAACAAGTGAGTATTTAGTATCTTCAAATCGAAAAAAGCTTTTTATAAAGGATAGTTTTGCTGTACGGCACCTATATAATGCTTACCATACGGTAACACCTCTGAAACAATTCCTTAAAAGTTCCACCTACTATAATTGCATTGTTAATTGTCTATTACAATATATAGCTTTTGGTTTTTATTATATAAAATAAATACAAGGAAAAACCAATAGAGCAAATCGACCGGCCACGGTCGTGAAGGACTTTTACGTATTTTGTCTAAATATTGCGCATATCATCCACAACACGGATTTTTTTTTGACGTTTTACTCAATAAAATATCCATGCCTGGCGTTTACTGTGATCGATCTAACCTGCCATCAGAAATCCTTAAATCCTATCAATTTAACTCTAGTTGATTATTGTACGTATTTTTAGATGATTTTAGATACCACACACATATTGTTTTCGATCTCTAATGGCATAAAGCATTATCTAATGGCAGTTTTACTTTTCCTTTTCCTTCTATTGTGTGTGTTTGTAACTTTGAATTCCCATAGCTGTAAGTTAACAGGCATTTTAACATTTATTATTTTATCCTATATGTGAGCAAAGTTTTTCTGCACCTCACTGTTTCGATTTTGTCAGTGAGTATTTGAAAATTTTTTATTAAAGATTAATTTACAGTAATCCTTATTTCCCTTACGCAGCATTTGGAAAGTTTTGAATTATTCAAAAAATGTTTTTGTGCGATTACGTTTGAATACCAGTCCTTACTTATTACTGAATACTTGTGTAATTGTTCGTCATGCATTCGTAATAAAGACAGTTTAAAAATATTATTTTGAATTTCTTTCTTTATATTTCTGCCGTAGCCCGAAAGAAATAGTGTGCAAATTCGCACCTCTACAAACTTTTGCAGCTGCGCCTCCTTAGTCAACTATAGTCCTGATAATTACAGGTGGACACTATAATTTATTTATCATTCAAGTTTTTCATTAATTGAACTCAAATTGTTATTCTTATTTAAAACTAAAAAGAAAATGCTCTTTTTCATGATACCACATGCTATATCTTTCTAAAACAAAGTAGTTGAGTCTTATTTTGCATATATTTCTTCAAATCTAAATTATTTATTACTTTGGAAATATCCAATAATACTTTACAAATCACAGCGTTTTAATCAATACAGAATCACTTGAGGTATTTTCTAAGCTACCTTCATATATTAGCAACGTATGTAACAGATATAATTCCGTTTACATGAAAATAATTCAGTGGCCCGTTCTTTTGTAAGAACTCAGTCTATTTAAAGCTCGATGACAACTTCGCGGTTTACAGTATATGGAATAAAAAGGTTAAATCCGCCACACGCGCAGCCGTTTTCTAAGCGAATTTTACGAACATTAAAATGGCATTACTTTTTTGAGAGAGAGTATTGCAACAAAAGTTCAACTCTTTTTAAAGGCTTTTCAAATAAAATCATTCAATGCATAGCACCGCTAATCTCAAACTACTGAAAGCTGGGAATAAAATGTTAAATAACCTAAATTGCAGCACTAATCCTATACAAAAACAGTTATAATTTCAGCCACAGCGATGGATAAGAAAAGTTAACTTTGGAACCGTCTTAAATCGGCCATGCGCCGGTGATACAAAACAATCATATTATCTCAGAGATAAAAAATTATGCTATGGGAATTTTTACTTTACTTTGGTATTTGTATATGCGGCGTACGCAGGTGAATTTTTATGACATCACATAATTCAGCGGTATCCAACGGCATGAATAAGGTATAATCATTTATGGATGATTCAACACAGACCTCTATAACAAAAAAAGTTCCTGCTACAATTAAGAACGAGCGCTGTCTGATTGACACAGTGGTGGGTAGTAAAATTATGCACAAAAATGAATAAAATTTTGTGAAAAATTGAATGGTTTATTTCAGAGTTACAAAGTACCAGCTCACAAGGTGTTGACCCAATTTAGCCTGGATTCAAGCTGTCACATGCTGTGCAATAGAGTGATAAAGCCAATCTCTGGTGGTCTCCTTGCGGTATTTTTTGACAAATTTTCTCCACTGTCGTGAATGTTCAGGTCGAACATTCTCTCGATAAATGCAGTCGCCTTCCCATCATATCCTAGACATGCTCGATTGAGAGTAGATCTGACGATCTGGCTGACCAAGGAAGTGTTTACCAAGCTGTGGCAAGATTTGTTCATAGCAACACGTACCGTATATGTTATGTCTGATCTTGCTGAAATGGTGCGTGCTGCTAAAAAGAACGGTAGCAGCGCTCAGAATGTAATGTCGACGTGCTGTGCTGTAAGTGTGTTTCAATGACGACCAAAGGGGTCCGGCTGTCAAAAAAACAAAATGGAGCCCGCCAGAGACAATAAATTCTGGCTGAGGTGCCCGTGGCGTGCAATAAAGAAAAAGCAGGATTCGCTCTGGGCTTCTCCAGACACACGCCCGATGGTCGCCAGTGCACAGCGCCAGCGGATCATCGCTAAACACTATAGGTCCCCTGTCGCACGGACTCAAATCGATTGAGTTAAGCATCACTGTAATCAGCCTTATCAACGCAGGCGTAAATGGCAGGTGCGCGAAGACGGTACAGTAAATTTCGCTCTATCAGCCATGTCAGAATGGTCATGGTGACACTCGCCGTGTGCCGCCTGGCTGGTTGATAACGATGAATCGAGACGTTGCACGCTGATCAGACAATCAATCTGTCCTCCCGATCTGCGTTTCGTCCTGGTAATCACTACCATCATGACGCTGAAATCTGCCATTTTCCACAGATTCTGCTTTTCAGCATCTTCTAATGGCCGCATCAGCCTGACTCCATATGCTTATCTAAGTTAGCCCGATGATTCGGGTTCAACCTGCTTCTTTCTTCTTTCGGTTTATTGATACAGCCTCTCAAACTCATCTTGCCTGCGCCTGTCCCGGCAGTACTTTTAAGTCTTTAAAAGGTATCCTAAATTGCACGTAACCGAAATTTTGACCATCAGACTGGAGAATCGTTTATAGAGATCTGCTGTGCGCAGTTCTGATGCGCTGTAGCTTCCGCTATCATTCCGTTGACACCAAATTTTAATCATTTGAATTCGGTGCAAATGTCGTTGCGTACGAAATTTCATTATAATCGGCTATCTGGTGCGTCGTTTTTTGTTATAGAGTGTATTTTAAAACGAATTCTAGTAAATTGCCTGAATAGTGTACATTATTTCTTTTTTAAAAATGTATTTTTATCAAATATTTAAAAAAAAAATGGTTTTATGATTTTGTTTTTTTCTTTTCAATTTTATTAATTTAAAGAGAGTGCAGATTTTTTTATTTGACTTCAGTTCTTGTGTGTTTCAATGATAAATTGCGGGCTCTAACCATTGAATTTTTTACGGCGTTTCTGGAAAGTGTATATTAAGGATTTAAATTGCACGAATAGGCGTATTGTTAGAATTTAAATTCCATGTAAATATGTATATTGTTAATTTACGTCTCCATCTAAAGTAGTCATGCACATAGTTGATTTAAAAATTATCTTCAATGTTATGGAAGGTTATTTAAATTATATAATCAGAGTTTTCATTAATTTGTAAGGCCTTACTAATATTGCAATCATTCGCACGCTGGTTTAGAAGAAGATCCTTTTACAATACTAGTTGTGGTTCTTAATTATTCAGGGTGTGTACTGCTTTTACACTGTATATTTTTGCCCCAAATCTGGCCATACACTATCAATATCTAAAAATGTAAACAAATTTTTCTTTTCACTGGTAATATACTTTTGCAGATGGAAACAGAAAAGCGTGCTTCGTTTTAAGAATGGGAAAAGATAGAGATAATTAATAACAAATTAGATAATTAGTTAACTAAGCTATTAGTAATAGTTAAATTATTTTTATTGTTACAATATTGTGCGGCGGTCGCCACTGACATGTAATAGACTTTTAAGAATAATTAATCAGCCTGTTATCCGTACGCTGATGCCAACAAAATTAACGGTGAATGACATGCCTGGACAACAAGTTTTTCATGCATACGGGGCAAGAATTGCAGTTTCTATGGTCACATGTGCTGTGAAAATATTTTAAAAATAACTTCAAACAAAATCATAATTCGTTTAGAATGGAATTGCGTAAATATTAAACTTATGTATATTATTTTCTTTTATTGAATGTAATATATTTTTGTGATCAAGTTTCATTCAGTAACCGTTAATTCAATCGTATTTTTGAGATCTGTAGATGCATTCAATACTGTTGCTGTTATTTTGCTTCAATGTTTATCCTAGTATGCAAATTTGAGGTTACGGTGATGTAATATTAATGATTTGTGAAAAATGTCATGTGATTACTTTTTCTCACAAAATTTTGTGTCGGTAAGTTTATAATAGAAAATTATCCACCTAATACTCCCACAGTTCTTTCTTTGTCTCTCAATCTTTGTAAGTTTAATGCATAAATATCCATTGAGTTATATAGAACATTTAGAGGTGTTACAAGCTCACATCTCTAAGCAAAATTGCATGCAGATTGGCAATACATTGAAAACATTTAAAACATTTACCAAAATCAATAGTATTATAAATATATGTTTTTAATACCCTCTTGGAGTTTTGATAAATATTTCGTTCTCCCACAAATGGATATATGTGTATTCAGCACACAAGGTACTTTTAAAAGAATTTTTGCTACGATTGTGGTATATAAAACTTGTTCATGTTTTAGAAGCAAATTGAATTGAAATAAATCTATTTTAAAATAGAAAAGTTTAAATAAGAAAATAAATATAGCTTAGTTAGATTGCGAACTGAAAAAATGGTACAAACATACAAGTAATTAAAGGCTAATCATTTTACTAAATCTGCTCTATAAATAATATCCACACATCAAAAATTATGGGTAAAATGGTGTTTACTATAGCACGGTACAGACAATAAATACCTGTGATATATAGTAAATATATAACCAAATGCAATGTGTCAAAAGTTATTAACTCTTGTGTTATACGCTTAATTGCTTGGTGGTAATCTCATCTGGAGCAGCAAGATGAAGGTCATATAGCCGTTGAAGTTATCGATTAGATTATAGGTAGTGTAAGTTAGAAGCATAATATCATATATTGCTTTCCTCTCCCATCCTCTTCATATACAGTGTTCATAGAGTTTTTTTCCTACTTACTAGAAGTAAAAGTTATGCTGTCTTCAATATAATTTATTTAAACAACTTTTTTGATTACATCTGATAACGGTTTGCGCGATTGAATGACCCAAGATCTCATAAACATGACTATTTTGAAAATGTACTTTTTCTGGGTAATAACAAATTTTTTAAATAAAAGCGTTCAGTTATATAGTATATTTATATTTCCCTTTCTTAAAATGGGAGTCATGTCAATATATTTATTTTCACCAAAAAGAGGAAAATATCTTTTAATAATATAAGTATGCAGTGCAGATATGTATGAAAACTAAGCACAAAACAGTGGTTTTAGGCCTCCTGTCATTTTTAGGTATCTAGAGATGCGTCAGGACTGTGAGAATGATTATCAAAACTGTAAAAAATAAGACACATTCGGTTACGGAATCACTCTCTGTAAGGCTAGCTCTCGTGAACAGAGGGAACTCCTTCATTTATTAACGCGAGTCTATGAACTCGAAATTAAAAATATCCTTTTTGTATAAATCACAGTACTCTAAATTTTTATTTTATACTAAAAGGGAATTAGAAAGCTTTAAAGTATCCGACTACGCTCGGAAACGTGATTTTGCAAAACCGTATGAATGGATAATATTTATGATATTTAGTGTCACTAAGATTAGAAAATGAATATAAAATTGTTTAAGAATAGTATAGTAATAAAAAATTATTAAGTACAATATATTTTGGCAAAAAATGAACAAAGAATGACCAATTTTCAAAATATTCTCCTTTTGTGAAAAATACTTCTATTATAATATTATTTTGCCTGTATATAGCTCAGACCTCTGTACAGAGGCTCAACTAGAATTTTTGAAATATACTCAAGAATTTAGAAGTGGGTTTGTATCCATGTTTTATGATAACAAAGGGAGAAATTTTAGAAAAAACGCCGATAATTATATTAATTAGTTTGCCAACTCTGAATATAATATGGGTACTTTCAAACAAAAAAATAATTCAGCCTCTCTGGAAATCTTTGTACATACCGGCAAAATAGTATTTATTTAGAAGCATTTCTATTTATAAAAAGGGAAACATTTTGAAAAATGTTATTCTAAGTCATCTTTGTAGAAATATTGTATTTAAATCATTTTTGCTTGAAATGTCCTTAAAACAATTTTATACATGTATTCTAATCTAAGTGACACTAAATATCATAGAAAATTATCCATTTAGCCCGCCTTTTTAAAATCAGTTTCCGAACGTAGTCGGATATGCTTAGCTCTCATTTCCCCTATTTAAGAAGTTACAATAATGTAAAATTATTTTTCACGTTTTAATATACCTGAAGAACTTCTGTTATTGTTTAACAAACACATGTCACAATAAACATTTCGCATTTAAAAGGAATTTTTTAAACGAGAGTTCTAGCCAGATAGGTGTCTCTGCCTCCCAGATTTATTCAAACTAGTCCCTTGAGACTTAAAATCCGTACGAATTAAATGTATGCAGAAACAACTTTTCCAAATTTTATTTACAAGTCGCTAAAGGGTCGCTAAGTCGCCAAGGATACCAACGTGGCTCTATTTATAATTCTTTAAAAATTTTTTAATCAATTTTTATTAATTATCATTAAAGTATATGATATTGTCATCCAAAACAATCAGCGTGTCTATGAAATTTCAATTCAACTGAGATGCTTTTACAACGTGAGAAAAAACGCTTTTTCGAGTTTTGGCAAACAAAGTCGCCAAAATGATGCCAACGTGGCTGTATTTGTAATTCTTTAAATGAAATTGTTTAAATAATTTTTGTAATTATATTAAATTATTGTATTATCATCAAGTGATCATGTATATAAAATTTTAACTCAACTGAGCGCTTTAAAATGTATTTTATTAAGATTGAAAATTCCTCCAAGATAAATAAACAGAATAAATAAATAAATATATTATGGAGAGTGTGAGTTAATAGTAGGAACAGAAAAAGGAAAGGTTAAATGATTTGCAATGTGTTCGGAAAGATTTAGACTTGAATGTATTTAAAATTTTTCAGTTTTCTAGAAGGTTACTTGACATTAAAATAGAAGGGATTTTTTAATACAAACCCTGTAGAATGATAACAAAAATAGATATATCTCTCTAATTTTTTCAGAATAATATCTTAAAAATTGGATTCTATTTGAATAATATATATCCTTAGCTATAATTTTTTTTAAAAATAAACTAAAAAGGTATTAGTGAAACAAAAAAAACAGAAATTAAAAGTTTATTCTATGATCTTAAATGGAAATAAACTTGTACAAATACACACGTTTCACCAATAATTAATGCTCTATAAAGTACTTAATATGATTTGGTATATTTTAATTTATTTAATGTCAATATATAATTGTTGTTTTGTTGAAAAACTATAAGGGTAACTGAATTTCTTTGCCTGACACCTATTTTGACATTTCCAAAGCTCAATTTACGTACGTATTTATGCAGTAAATTACCACGTCTGCACTTACACTACAGTTATTTTCAAAGTTGGAATAATCACAGAAAAATTAATTTAAAAAATTATTAAATGCTTTTCGCAATTATAAATCAGCAGACTTTTATAATGGATCTTTTTTAAAATTCTTGAATTAATTTCTGAATATAGCGATGGGGATATTTTTCCTTCAATGTTAAAATCACCTTTTCAATAGTAGAGAGCACGATTCATTGTTTTTAAAGGTAAAGTGTTATCATTTTAAATATTTTAACTGATTTTCTCTTATTAATATTCTGAACAATCTTCTCTCTTTTTAGGTTTTGTTATATAGTGAGTGAGTGAATATTAACGTGTCGCCTGTTAAGCTACATGAGGGCTTCGGCGACGGACCTCGTAATTACGAGGACCACGGTCAAGTGACGACGTGATACTTGAGCTGACACCCTCTCTCCTAACTACCACACCGCGCCACCAACAGGGGAGGCATTTTGAGCTCTCGATAGGATTTAAAGTGCATCGAGCCTACACGACAGGGTCTTTAGTGGTACTGGGCTCGAATTATATATATGACATGCGAGCCATGATCCGATACCTTGACCACTAGGCTACCGCAGCCCACGGTTTTCGCACATATTTCAGATTTATAATTAAAAAGACATACTTTTAAAAATTTTATATCTATGTATATCTACATTTACAATTAATTGAATGCTGAAACATCAGCAGTAAACAATAGTACGGTAAGCAGTTTATTTCTCTGCAACAATAATCTTAATATTTTACTATTTGAAAAACAACAATTTGTAGGTAAAATCTATATCTAAAATTACAACAGTAAAGTTTTTGGAAATGGGATGACAATGAATTAATATTTTAAATAATAAGTACGGTTTTGCCAAACTCAGTATATTATTAAAAGCAAAAATTAGAAAGAGAATTTTTATTAGCCTTTAGATTGTGAGAAATATTGTACCTCAGTATGATAGTGTAGTGGATGCCTTAAATGCATTTTGGATTAAATGTGACATACATACAAAAAGGCCATTTATTTTGTGAGCTACTTCCAGAACTGGAAGCACAGTCTGCTCAGCTGAGTCAGGAACATGAACTTCGTTGTAGAGATCTGATGATATTGCGTTATGATCGACGGCAGGCAACTCTGCGATGAAATCATCACCGAAGCAAATTTTGAAAATCGACACGGTAACTGCAATTAAAAAATATAAATTCTGAATTTGATTAAATTTTTATGTATACTTTGTTTGTTTTTATTAACACCAGAAGGGGACAACAGTACGATTCAATTGACTAAAATCGAAGCCAAAAAATCAAATCTAATTTTTTTAATCCAAATTATTTTTATATACTTTTTATATCCTCACAAAATCTAAATATAAACAGAAACGCAGAATTATGATATAGCTTTTTACGTTCGTTTTTATTCACATCCCTATGGCAAATCAAAATTTTAAGCTGACTTATCTCAGAAAGATAAAAATAACTAGTTCGTCTTCATTTAGAATGCTAAGGCATTTTTCTATTATTAACCTAATGCTTAAAATTTTTTACCTATTACTTAATAGTACACGTAACAAAGTTGGTATGCATTTTTGAATCAAAACAATACTTATTTTTAAAAATAATTGAACTCAGAATTTATAGTTTTTTCAGAGATTTTCAGTAAGCCTTCATAAAAGGGTATTGTACGAATACCAGTCATGTTATCGAAACCCATACCAACTTTTGTTATACATAGTTTGTTGTACTTGAAAATCAAATTTCATGCATGTACGTAAATTTTGTAGGAGGTAGCATTTTAAAAATCACTTCACAAGTTTTAAATTTTTTCGTTAAAAAAATTATATAGCCCACATTTTATGAAATTTTTTTTATAAAAATCTGTTTTATATATAGGAATACCTACACATAGGGCTTAATCAAAAATTTTAAAAATCCTGAAATTAAAAATTTTGTGTAAATCATACCATATCCCCTTACAGCGATACAACGACTTCTTGGCAACAAACCTCGTGAAAATTGATATCATATAGAGTAATAATGGCATATGAATTTGAAATTTTCTCACCAAACCTTTACACCACGGCAGCTAATCATGATAATTTCGGTTTAACATACAGCATTCTTCTTTTTTAGCTCAACGGTTTTGGGTGAAAATTAAATATGACTCGATCATTTGCTTATTGTGCTTAAAAAATTGCCTTATCTGTGTTTATCGCGGTCTCTATCTCTGCACCTCTGCAGGAAAGTAATTGCATTTTGTAGATTTCTTAAAAATATTTTGTTGGCGAGAATTTATCTCTACCAATGAACATAATTGATCGTAAAATATCTTTAATATTTTTAGAGTTGATCAAAAAAGCAAAAGAATAATGGTAAACATCGATAAATATGATCGTTTAGTGATTTTTAAAAAGTATTTTGGATTAATTTTAAATAAAATTTTAATTTTAGATGTGAAATATTTCAAATACACAGTAAATTTAAATTAGTTATTAAGTAATTTTCATTTTAGGAAATTTCTAGCAACAACTTTATGTTAATGGTTAACTCACTCTTTTGGAAATAAAAGTGGATTGACATGTTAAGATATTTGCCACGAAAAAATCATTATTTATATTTCAGTAGCATATACTAAAAAGCATAGAAGTTAAAAAACATAATCTCTTTTCAAATATAATAATAAAAAAATTTAAGTCAATTCCTACTTTAGGTCAAATAAGAAAAGTTTTATTTTAGCTATTTTTTTATTAAATAGTTACAATCAATATGAATAGCTAATACATACGACAGAACCACAATATTAAGTGACAAAATAAGCGACTTTACTTTTCATTTTCCGTATTTCCCTTCTATATATGGTGTCGGACTATTTTGTTTATTTGTTGTATTTATTCATTAATTAAATTTAATTATTCTAGTAAATAGTACAGTAAAAAGAAATCACATTCTCAAAATTAGGCCATCGGTTTGATCCGAACCCACGACTTTTGTATTAGAAGTCCAATGCGGTATTCATTGCACTACAGGGACACAACGAATAATTTTCCTTTCTATATATGCTGTTGGACTATTATTTTGTTTTACTATTTATTCATTTTTTAATTTAACTAATGAATCAATATTTGAAAAATCGTACTAACATAGAGTGTCATCTACAACCATAAGTTTAAAAAAACATATTTAGAAACTTGAACGGTTAGATAGAAAGATTTTACTAACGATTGAAGATTTGAACAAGATATATATATATATATATATATATATATGGAACCAGGAACTAATAGTAGGAATCGAAAAATAATCTCTTAACATTGTATTTCCTTAACTCACAAGCAGAATTTTTGTATAATCTAAATTTTAAAATATTTTTGATAACCTCATTTTTTTTGTAGGTCTTTAAGAACACGATATATACAAATAAAAAATAAAGAAAAAACATTATATGAAAATATATTTAGGTGATGAAATGGCATGATTAAACATGGTTTAAGCAACCGATATTCTTTTTCTGTCTGCTTGTAGAATAAGAGGTTTGTACTTACTTTGTATATTTACTATCTCTCTTATTCACGAATCAAACATATTATTTCTCTCTTTTTCAGCATTGGCAACTGGAGAAAAATCTAAAAATGGTAGGTCATGTTTTGGATATTATTTTTCTTAATAATTTCACTTACTTTCTTTGTAAATAATAGATGGAGAATTACTTGAAAGAAATTTATAAAAAATGAAAGTAAATTATTGAATACTTTTATCATGCATATACAAAAACGAATTCATTCAGCTGTCTTGCTGAACATGTTGAAGCATGTTTTTAATTCTAGATAGCGTTAAAACAGTAATAAAAATAATTACATCCTTTTCACTTCTAATTATATGAGGTAAAATATTTCATAAAGAAAGGACAGTGGTGTCTGTTAACGAAATTTCATTATAGAATCCGTCCTTGAACTGGAAAAAATATTCCATACCTTTGATAAGTAATTTAGAAACATGTTTCACGGTGAATGATTTCTTTGATTGTGAGCGCACTTTTTAAGGCTATGAACTAATTATTTATGAGAGAGAAATTGGAATAAAAAATTAACTCAATTTTTTTAATTAGCTCAAATTTTTCTACTTTTATAAAACGAATAATTCCGTATAGTTTCGATGAGATTTAAACGTATGTTTTAAAATAGCCACTGTAATTTTTTTTATATTAAAGATATTTCAGAATTGTTTCTAAGTGAAATTTCATTTCATGTTTCATCGAAGAAATAATTATTTTATTAAAAGGTAATAAATTGGTGCAACCACTATCTGCTTCAAATCTATAATTTATTTTAATTTAACAACAATATTTCCTGGTACGAAATCGCCAAAAATAATCATCCAATACCTGATTTAATGCAATCAACATAATATTGCTTGCATTTGAATTCAAATTAAAATTCATCGTTAAATAAAAAAAGCCAGAAACTATTTTGATGTAAGTAAAATAAATTTCTTTTTACATAAAAAATCTACTTTGGAAAAAAACCCTTTAGGTTTTGATATTTTTCAAATATCTCCTAATTTTAATTTTATTGAAAAATGAAGAAGGAAATTTACTTACTTGATGTTTCTGAGCACTTTAAAAATTATTTAAACATTTTATATCTTATTTTTAAAATAATTTTATGCAGAAACATTTTAATACCAAATTGTTTTGTATTTCAATAGCTAATGCAAAGAAAGAAATTAAATGAACTTTGTCGCATTTACCAACAAGAAATTCAAGAACTGAATGATGGTAGACATTCAGACTTTGGGGGCGAAACTAGTCTTTACGATAGTCTTTACAGAGGGTGAGTATTAGATAAAGCTTTACCATATATATATATGGAAGGATGAGAGAAAAAAATGCTTCTTTTTATTTATTTAAATTTATTTCTTAACACTTGATAATCTTCCTGTTGAGGAATGACATTGCAATAACCTCTAACTGTTGCAAATTTCTGACCATACTGAATAGTACACGTGAGTTGTTATTATAATTTCAGACATTCATGTGAAAATATCCGGGTAGGTATATCAGAGCAACATTGAAACTGGAATTGTCTTGCTGAAATACAACCACGGAAATTCGTTGCCACAGGGGTGGAACCTGTGTCTCCACAATTTCCTCGTCCGCTAGCACCGATGTTTTAAAAGTTCAAACAATTTGAAGTGGAGATTACCCGATACCCAAAAGCGCCTCAGATCACAGCTAGATATGTTGTTCGCCCAGCATGATCTTGGGAAGGCATTCTAAGGAGAAATTTAATTCTCAGTTATTGTGTATGTCGTCATTTATAATCCAGATTGTGAAACAACTACGATCAAGATGACATTTTGCCGATAGGCACGATATCCCGGCTATATTGATGGACTCCTGGCTCAGTTAAAGAAGTCAGCGGTCAGCGTTAGAGGGGTATTTCGCAGAGAGATTGACGGAGAATCGTGGGGAATAGGCATTGTATAACACCTGATCGGGCTACGATGTTGTACTAATACACGGCTCAACGTTGTACGGAAGTTTGCATAGCCAGAGCATTAGTTCAACCTGAAGAGAATCTTACTTGGGAATCCTTGCACGTATTTGGCGGCGCAACCTTCCTAAGACGTTATATTGTGTGGCTTACGGATTGGCGTTTTAGACTTGTCAGTTCTTCATAGTCCATCTCTCCCACACACCCACACTGTTTTGCATTAGACCTTAACTGAGTGACAATTTCATGAAAATCCACCCTCACGAAGACCGGTCACGCGGCCTCGGATAGTTATTCGTATGGCATTTTGCGTTTTTGGCGGGAGTTTATTGTTTTGTTTTGTGTATTTACAGTATTATATAAAGAACGATATACACATTTGGTGGACCTTTACATTGCCTTTTATGCTTAAAGCTCATTTAAGTTTCGAGAACGTTTTCCTAACATACATATGTGGCGATCGCTTTGTAATTATAATCACTTGCACATATTCTATCCTATTTTGTGTTTGTTTAATTTTATGACTTCTTCGTATTGTTAATACTTTCATAAACAGTAATGGTAATTAATAAAAGAAATTATTGCCTAGTTTAAACAAATTAATAAAAGCTCTTTATTTTCTTAATAATCATTGTGGTCATAATGTAGGCAATTTAAAATCACGTATATCTACTCTATTCATTTAATCAATGAAATAATGAAATTTCATTTCTTTTTTTTCTGCCATTGTTTTAATGATATATATTTCGAGCCTCGAAACTCCACCACCCACCCACCGCCAAAGACGCATTCGACAGTTTTTTAACAAACCTCATTTTTTCTAAGTAATTCACACTTCGTTTTTTATAAATTTGTTCATATTTTTAATTTAGTTTTATATTTTTAATGTGTACTCATTACATTTATTTTCTTTTGGGGAAAATAATGTTTTACTGATCATTACAATTCAATTTATCATAATAAAAATTGTTCGGCAGAAAAATGTACAAAAAAAATTTAAAAAATATATAATTAATTTCTTAATCATTAATATAATACATGCGACAAATAAAAATATTTATCAGTGGATTAACATTGAAAATAATTTTAAGATAAGTAGTTCGGGATTGTAAATAATATAAATGCTAGTATATTATATTTTGATTGTTTGATTCCTCATATTTTCTAAAGTATTTAAAAAATAGTAGAAATATTTAAAAAAAGGGTATCAGGCCCATAGGTTTTTTGACTGATTTTTTATAGATTTTGTTTTGTTAACTTTATCCATGTTTAACTCGCTCAGAGTACGCCCAGCAAGATTGCGTCCATTCTACTGTAGGGAAGTTTTTGCACTTCTTTCAAATTAAAATTTTCATTTTACTATTACTTTTAGCCAACATCAACGGTTGCGTCCTCTTGGCGGTAATTGGCATGTTTGGGGGCTTTGTAAAACAGGTCAACTTAAAGCCTGATTCCCCATACGTACATCAAAGGCTCTGATGCTCCTGCCAGCAGGGTCACAAGGGGTAGGTGACAAAATTCTGGCTACTTTTTGCTAATTTCAAGGAAGTATCCATTACTCTTGTATTCCATGGCTTTAAAATGGAATGTAATAAGAGCCATAAACTTGCTTCCGAGATTGACCACTTTCATTAAAACCCCAATGTGCTGTCATTATATTTTATACAATTTACATGCAGAGATTGGTGGAGCAATGTAAAAGTCGAAGGATTCAAGTTTTGACTAGCTTACTTGCAAAAAAGTCATTATTTCTGCATTTGCATAACGGTACTTAAAATTGGCTACTATATGGCTTATAAAATAATACTTAAAGGCTTATTTGCATATGGCTTTTTTCAAGAGTTGCATATACACATGCCTCCTACAGATGAAAACAGAAGTATACATGAATCTAGTTTTACTTAAGAAATGAGAATTATTCTGAGAGTAGCTTCAGTACTCTTGACCCATTACATTTATTTTGAGAAAAAAATAATAATTTAGGAAACATATTTATTTTATTAAGATTTATAAATACAGTCCACACACGAAATTTCCATCTCCAGATATTTGAAATTTTCCTATACAACCTTTTGATTAAGTACATGAGAATTCGAATGGATAAAGTTATATTTTCTGCAAAATTATAAACAAGGATTTATTTTCAAAGCATTTCAGTACGAAGATTTTTTAAAAGTTAATTAATTTTTATAACTTTTTAGCCTTTTTTGAAGACAGTATGTGCCAGTATTTGTAACTCGCATTTTAATTTGATTTGAGTCAAGCTTTTGGTACTGCTTTCTAATTTCGGTAAAGTAGGGAATAGAAACATTAAATAATTAATGCAAGTATATTTATATAAAAATATCCCGAGCAGATTAGAACAATATTTTTTAATGATAATATTCAACTATACTTTAGAACAACTGGTAATTTGACAAACGTTTATTTTTACGGACGCAAGAGACAACCCTACTGAAGGCTCTGATGTTGTGTGTTAAGACTCCCCATTTTGCCTCCATTTCAATAATCCATTGGATCACAAGTCTTGACTAATTCTAGATTCTCAGGTTCATCATCTAATTCTTCCCACTTCAGTCACGGATGAAGGTTGTACGAGCTATTTATATTCTAATTTTTTAAATAATAAACTGTCAGAGAAAAATGATAATTCAACATTATTTAAAGCACCCTTTTTATAAAGCTTCCACTTGCATGTAAAAGTGTTTGAACTCAATTTTACAAATTAGAATTAATTCGAAGTACATTCACTTGTCCAGGACCAAGTGAAAATACCGCCAATCTTTGTAATTTTGTTTAATTCCTGATCAAGGTTATCAGGATTAACGATTTTCCATATTCAGATCCCATCCACATCTGGCGACTAATGTTTTAGTCATTTCAGATTTGGTGACTAAAGATTAAAAGATAACGTAGTTCAATAAAAAGGTGTTTTTTAAAGCTATAATTTATTTTTAAAGTGCGAAGGGCATCCAGAAAGTAAGTTTCCTACGAGCCATAGATAAAGAAACAAGCATATTATTTGACTTGAAAGATTTATTGAAACAGAAAAAAGTAATTTTTTCAATTAGTTCCCTTCATAAGAACCGTTAAAATTATAAACTTTGTCATATCGTGGGATCAATTTTTGTATTCTTGTATCGTAAAAGTACAGCGCTTGGGATTAGAACCAATGAGTAATAGCAGTCCACTCGTCTACGTTGATGTAAAAATGGTGAATAGAAGGAAATGTCTTCTAGTGTAACAAAATTAGGGTAGCAGTTGGAATCAAGATCGGGATTATAGAATAAATGGTTAAATACTTCATAACGGAATTCCTCTATTGCACCATCCCGGATCAATACTACATCAGCATCCCTGTCTGTTGTACTAAATGGCTTATATCAATTTCTGTAGCCTTACAAAATATGGATTTAAAAAGTTTACGGTGAACCTCGCATACATATCCGAAGGCGAGAAAATAAAAGCCGACAACTTCGACAATACTGCAAGGTATTTGAAAGAGTCAACTAGCTCATAGGATGGAGACGCTGTGATCTACCCAACATTCACGATTGCTTTTCTTAATGCATTTTACACATCGCCAAAGGATGGCATTTCCTGCTATCCTTCGGCGATATTAATTCTTTTGAATGACCCTCAAGAAACATTTTTTTTTTCCAGGATATAGGAACTAAGTATTGTATTAATTAACTGTAATGAGGTATGTTGGGAAAATATAATTACCATTAACAATGAATATGATTGGCTATACCTATTTGCCCCTTTGGACCAAAAGTATTTTAAATATTAATGTTTTGGAAAGAAATCTTTTGCCATATTATCACAGTCAAAGCATTTTTCAAGAGGATATCTCAAAAGGGCAATTTTTTTTAATAAAGTGGTGGCTTTTTAAATGTGATGTTTAATATTTTCTGATATTAATTTCTTTCTTTTGTTTTAAAATTAATATTTAAAAAAGGGAAAACGCATTATAGTAAAAATGGTATGTTATAGTTTTTTTTTAAAAAAAAAGAATGTTACTTAGCACAAAAAAGAAAAGTAAAATGAAACAATGAAAAAAAAAATACCACTAAAAAGGGGGAAATTTTCCATGACGCCGATCCCATCATTTTATGATTTTTTCTACAATTTTAAAAATATAGAAAATGTTTTCCAGTAAAATTTTGCATTTCGAAGATTTGATATAGTGAAAATTTTCGGGAAATTTAGGGGGAATCTTGAAATTTAAAAAAATTAATTTAAAATAATTTGAGAAATTTTTTTACCGAATTTTAAATATATATATATTTCATCATAAATTAAAACATGCGAAATACTTTTGAATATATTTTTTTAAACTTATTTTCAAAACCAATTTTTTTACCCAAAAGCAATGGATATTTTTTAACACTTTATTTCATTTTATTACAGATCATTGTCATTAACAGTCCTTTAGTTTTCCCAAGCATACTAAAATAAGTTCACATGGGGGAAGTAGTGATTCATCTGATTATCGGAAATAAAACATTTCTCATGTTGTATATATGGGTTTTGAACAAAAAACTTTAAGTAGTATTTTATAGTCTTTTAAACTTTATAGAAAGTAAAACTTTATTTTGGGTCATATAATGCTTAAATTCAATAATTAAATAAAGCCCTTTTACATAATTTTCATAATATGAAACTTTTTTTTTTCAGTGTTTTAAAATTTAAATCCGTTACCTTCTTTTTTCCCTCCCAGACCCCCGTTCTCCCCTTGTTTTCCCCCGGGCCGAAAGTTTGCTCCCTGGAAGTAGCGGGAGGGGCATTAACGGCCAGCAAGCAGGCATTTTATGATTGCGATCTTTTCGATTACGTGCGCCCGTCACCATCTTTTTAGAACGCGTGGTTCACGCTTCTTTCAAGTGTTTTTATAAGAAAATTTTTTTAATGTCAAATAATTTAAAAGACGAATTGCTAATGCCTTGGCAAAAAAGGTACATTTCGTTTTCAGAAAGTAAAAATTTGAAAAAAACAAACAAACATAAATTGTCATTTATCCTACATGATTCTGATTAAATCTAAAATTATTGAGTGATTATTGACACAGAATTTGTAAATGCAATAAGAAAAACGAATTTATCTTTTATTTGATATTCAAAGTTTAAAATTAATATATATATATACAATGCTCAAAAAATTAGTGAAGCACATACATTTGGGGAAATTACACAAATATTTCTTCTGATAACTGTCTTAAAACAAAATATCCATAGTCTAAAGTGTAGCAGAAAACTATATGTGCATATCTACGTTCATGACTTCAAAAACCTGAAAAAAGTTATAAGTGGATAAATCACGATTTCGTAGAAGCTATTGTTTTTCGTAGTCTGGTGATGAGATTGAATTTTTCGGCCATTGTTTTAAGAAAAGGTAAAAATATCACTACAACGTTACTTATCGGAATTCATGGCTTAGAGTATTATCGGGAAACTGGAATAACGGGCAAGAACAAAAAAATTGTAACGGATGCTGTTGGAGTGGCAAGAAGTGTCATTGCAGACTGTGAAATCGATTCTAAGGAACTAAGTATGTTTGACCCTAACCACTACATTGTCATCTACGTGTTTCCACAGCAAATTACAATCGATATATTTTGTTAACAGCTCGTCGAGGCAGAATAGACAATGCGATGCAGATTCAAAGATAGTTTTTTCGGCAACAGGACGGAAAACCACAAGCCAAACAATCCGAAATAGGCTAAATGAGCGTGGACTATATGCACATAGGCTAATAGTGTATTTTACACTGAAATCAAGACATTTTGGGCACAAAGAAAGTGGACTGCTGAACATCCAGATTGGATGAAAAATGATTGGAGTCAAATGCTGTATGTGAACGAGTCTCGATTTAATTTAGAGTGTGACAACAGACGTGTTTTGGTATAACTTGAAGGGGCACTCGAAATTGTCCTATATCCATTCAGGAAAGATCACATTACAGACGAGTTGGTTTGATGGTATGGGCGTGAAATTTCATAGGGGGACGCACTGACTAGCATATCATTCGGAAGTTCCCTTTGACGGCTCAAAGTTATACAGACGGGAACTCGAGACCTCATGTCGTACCATACGCTGCAGCTGTTGATGGTTTCCTTCTTTTAATATAGAATAATGTCAGACTATTGGGGCTTTTTGTGCAGAACCTTTTGAAACTCAAACAGTCTAGCGTATGGAGAGGCCATCATACTATCCTGATATTAATCCGATAAAGCATGTTTGGTACGCACTTGACCGACGCGTTGCTGCAAGACCAATGTCACCTATTACTGTAAAAGACTTTGAGATTGCAGTTCGTCAAGAGTGGAACAGTACTCACGAAAGTATCACCAATAACTTTATCGTATCCATGCAAAACATTTTTCTGTTAGACCTAAAACTGGGGGGGCCACACACCATAATAAATCCTGTATGATTTCCAAGCAATAAGTTTTTTGTCATTTATATGCAACCAAATTGTTGCTCTAAAGCATCATTATGTTCTTTATACCATTCCAAAGAATTTAAAGTTCCCATACAATTGTTTTTTCTTTTTTTTTTTTTTT
>BMAV01014123.1:3094-20050 GCA_019973955.1 Trichonephila inaurata madagascariensis
TTTTCCCAAATGTTTCCAGTTATTTTTTCGCTTTTTAGTACGGTGTATTTATATTTTTTATATTTATAGTACTTTTGATATTTACAAGAATGCTGGAATGTATATTATTTTTCCCTCTCTTGCCCTTTATGTTTTTTATTATTATTTTCAGCTTCGTATGTGTGTACCTGCGTTTCTCAAAGGGCGCGACCACTCTTCGAGGGGGGCGCGAGCATATTAAAAAGTCGACAACAAAAGATTATTTGAAAAAAAAATTATTAATTTACTGAAAGTAACAAAATACTTTCGGACATAATAAACAACAAATATATTTATACTGATATATTACAGTTATAAATATATTAGTGCTACACAATGCATTTTATAATTAATTTAGCAATACTAAGTTAAGAACAAGTTTAATAATTGCCAGCGAGACCCCATGTAATTGTCATATAAAATTTTATACAAAAATTAACATTTATCTTGATAATTTGAATGCTTTATAATAATTCTCTAAATGCGGATTAAAAGTTATGCGATTCGCTTCCCAATGTCAACCTTTTTCCACGTAGGCGCGCGTATGTGATGTATTGGGGGAGGGAGGAGTGAAGATGCAAATAATCTGAAATAAGTAAATCCTTCGCAAATATTGTCAAAGGTCCTTTTATTGCATTCCAAATCCTTCGGAATAATTTAATGGACAGCAGTGCACAGAAATGATCGTATTTTGGACAGACGTATATATGCGTCCGGAGAAATTAACGCTTTTGCCGAGTGAGGCTTTTATATAGCCAGTGGCACTTGAGGTTAAAGTCATATCGTAGTTTTAGTATCGAAGTATAGTATTATTGAATTCAATACATTGTTATATTGTATGGGGGGCGATAAAAATTATAATTGAATATTGGGTCGCGAATGTTGAAAGTTTGAGAAGCCCTGATCTACCGTATAAAATGTATACTATGATTTTTCTTAAAAAAGATTGAACGCGGGGGTGATAGTTTCCCCAGGGGATCGTTTTGTAGCTCTAAACCTCTTTCGGGTGAGCTCGGTTCCCTTGAGCATTCCGCCAATAGATTGACCTCTAGGCTACTGAGACCTCGTACTGGCAGTTGAAGGGATACGAGGTGAAAAGGGAAACATTTCAGTGTAACGATGTTTTCAACTTCTTTTGCTTCGCAATCAAATTTTAACAGAGTGGAGATGGGCACCTTTTGAACTAGAGTGTATATATATATATATATATAAACACATTAACACTCTAGTTGACCCAAAAATCCGTCAAGATTAGAAAATTCATTAACTTGCGAGACAGTGTATCTAGAGAGGTAAAAATTGACACACATGCTTGAAATGGCATGGAGTTTTATTGAACAAAGTACAAAAATGGCCTGCACAGATGGAAAGTAAAACGTCACTTACGTCACGTCACTTTGCCACTTACAAATCGCGCGTATGAAATAAGCTGTAATCAGAGAGCGTGAGTGAATATTAACTTCTCATTGTTAAGCTTCACGAGGTCTTTTGGAGACGGACCTCATAATTTGGACCCATGGTCAAGTGAAGATGACACCTGAGCTGTCACCCCCTCTCCTAACTACCACACCAACGGGAGGGCGTTTGAAATCTGGACACCTCCACCACAAAATCTATTTGCATTTCTCTTAAAAATTTGGATTTTTTAATTTGATTTGTGCTTTTAATTAGATTTCCTTTAATATACAAGTATGCGTGCATGCATTTTAAAAAAAAAATTTTTTTAACGAGTGTTTGGCGCAGCTTGGCCGAAATTGGCCCTTGCGCCATTAAAATCAAAATTCACTCACACACGCGAGCTCTGGACATATTTATCATGCATCGCTACCCTACACGGCGGGTCCACTGGGCTCGAACTCATGACATGCCAGCCACGATCCGATACCTTGACCACTTTGGTTTTGATTGTGGACTAAGCCATGGCAAATTGAATGGGTATAGTTTCCTTTACAACAAAGATTTGCTTTGCCGAGATATTTCATTCATCTCTCTTTCTCCGGTCCCCCCGCTGAGAACATATATTGAACCGAGTACTCTTAAAGTCGTCTAATTCTTGCTATACAAAATAAGTGACCGTCTTGGCCTAGTGGTAAATCTCAAGGACACGTACCTGGCTTGTCACGAATTCGAACCTAGTGCCACTGAAGACCCACCGTGTAGTTATATTTGTTAAGGCTGAAACGTCCTCCGGATGATGTGGTGTTCAAGTTAAGAGAGAGGATGCCAAAATTCAGGTGTCATCCTCCTCACTCGAGTATTATTCATAATTACGATATCAGTCACCTATAGCCCTCATGCAACTGTATAGTGCGATGTATACAAAGATCTGTCGTTATACAACAGAGTATTTCATATTACCCTTAGTAGAGTAACGCAACCAAAACTGAAAGTTCACGGGTTCCTAGCTCTTTTCTTCTAAAGAGCATCGTATAGCAAGGTTGATTCTTAAGAAACGTATTTCGGAGCTCATTGTTTTTATTAATATCTAAAAATATTCAATAGTACTTAGTGAATCATTTTTTAAATAAGATAATTTTGTCTATAAAATGTATTGCACACGAAAGATATGGTAACAAAAACTTTATTTCATGCCGTATATTTTAAGACATTTTTCGACATTAATGACATTACGTATTTAAATTGTTTTCTAAGGTGAACCAATACTCTTTACCCCTGATTATAAATAATTGTGCTCAAACAATTATAACTAAGCGTGTTTTTTAGATAAATTGTAAGTGTTATTTTCAATTTTATGATAAGATCACTTACATTATCAAATTTTAACTTTTAGGTCCTCCATTGTAACTTGGATAATGTCTAAGCGATATTCCAGTCCCCTCGAAGCGTCAAGCTTAACAGATGCTTCACTCACGCTCTGTCACTTCTTGAAAGATCCTTGACGCTGTGACTTATCGTTGATAAGATTTACTGCAGTATCTCCCTTACCAATATAACTATAAGTAAAGAATATACTAATTTTCTAACTCTGTTTAACTTGTCGCTTAAAATCTGATCTTCTCGTGCTGATAAAAAAAATGAAAATGGGTTCAACACATTAGAAATAAATAAAGCAATTTCAATGTTAAAAAACATCTTTATTACATCAAATACAACATATTTCAGTTGTTTCGTTACATTCTTCAAATATAAGTAACATATCTTATCTTTAACAAATAGTTAATTTATACAGAGAGATTATAATTTCTCTCGAATGACATAGTGTTTTCTGTAATCAACTGTCAAAAATTTAAAATAAAATCATGATTTATTAATTTCAAAGCTCCCAGATAAATTCAAAGACCTCGTCAAACAATGAAATTTAAAAGTACTATCTAATATTGCAATAAGAATAATGAGCACTGTTAATGAAAATGCACACATAAATTTAAAAAGCAAATTGTTTAAAAACACCGAGTAAGACATATGAAGACAGGCAAGACAACATATTACAGTTATCGAAAATCTACTTATCATCAATACAGAATTTTCTTCATGAAAAATATATGCCAATTGCAAAAACATTAAAATTTCTGTACACTCATACACATCTGCAATAGTGCATTTGATAACACTAAGCATGTTCACATACGAAGCTAAATGAATATATGCAGAGAGTTGAAATCTGTTATCTTTCACTTGGTTTTCCCCCCATATTCCAATCATTTGAAGTGATCCTAAAGTTGGTTGATTGACTAAATTTGTGGAACTTAGAAGTTTAATGGCTGCTTTAAGTGCCCAATAGGTCCAATGCATGTTAATTATAAAGTGAACGATAAGAAGTATACTATTTTTTTTAATCATTTTCAAGTTCGGATGCTGCACTCTTTCCGATTTCAATAGATGGAACAGTACTGCAACCCTTAGAAGTGTCTGAAAAGAACAAAATATGAATATTATGTCATCTCCAATATTAAGCTCATTTTATGATAAAGCGGAGCAGAAATATTTAAAATGCTCACAACTATGTAGTAACTAGTTTGACAAATATTTCAATACCTCTGAGGAGATGCGACTTTTATATAAACCCATAATAGCTTCCATGCCAAAACGATCGTCCAAGCATGGAGGCTATTACTGGTTTATATAGATGTCACACCTCCCTTGAAAATTTGTTCATAAGAAATTGAGAACATTAGAGTACGACGGAAAAGAGCATCCAATAAAAGTGATCAAATTCGAAGAGTTGTTCCTTTCTCGACCGACTTTTGTTGCAGAATTTGACGTTAATGAACACATGGTCTACTTGTGACCAATAAAGTAATTTTCAACCCTTGGTGTAGTGATACAACGACTATCTGGTACTTAACATTTTAGTACGCAATATCAGTGACGTCAAAGACTTCTTGAGGCCCTGAGCCAGTGTAAAAGTGAACCATTTTAAGTAGAATGTACATAACATATGTTGTCAAATACTACTGCAAACAATAATCTGTAAGGTTTCATAAATTTGATTATTTGACTAGATGCAAGACTATATTTTTAATGGATCATTCCCATATTAAATTGAATGGTAATGTCACAGCCAATAGTTTGGCTGAATCTGAAATCCTGAAGGGGATAAGACTCGTCTAAATTTTACTGAAATTCTCTTTATTCAAAAGGAATTAAACGCATTTTGGAGAGTACCGCTTGCTCTTAGTATTTTGAAAAGTCTTAATAGGTGTTACCAGCTCAATATTTTTAGAAATCAGTAGACAGATCTGTCACGCTTTTTTAAATAAGTGTTACTTTTCAACACGCCCGGAAAGTCTTTTCATTGGCGCAACGGTAATGGAAGCCTGCATGGATAACATTCTTGATTGCGGGAATTTTAAGATTGACAAAGCGTTAGAGAATCCTATTTTTGGATTTAGTGACTATCGGTTTTATGCAAATAGATTAACAAAGTTACACCATCTAGAATAAGAAAAATACACAACATAACTTGTAAGAAATAGATGCGAGCAGAAATCTAGATAAATAGATATGAATGACTGCAGCTTTTCCGACTTAATGGGTAATGATGTTTAGTGTTGAGTACAGGCGCAGAGAATGGACATGACAGAGTAAGGCACTCTATCCTCCTCCGCCAGTTGGCACATAGTTTCAAACTATCAGTCTTAAAAAATATATTCGGGGATAACATTTGATGGTTAAAAATATTCGGAATTATGATCTTGAGGCCGAGTTGAGACGGAACCACCCGAAATGTTAGACTTGAGACCAGTTGACTCACGTTTTTTAAGCATCCCTGCATAGCTAAAAAAAACCGGTTAAACTTTCTCAGTTACGTATATTTGGATATTGGTTTCAAGCCTTTTGAACTATGCTCAATAGATTGAGATATTTGAGCTAATACTCCAAGATCCTAAACTGTCTGACAACGGCAATTCTATCAAAAAAGTCGTATTCAGTTTAATGAGTCAACTGGAAGTCTCCTTGACCATCAGAAGATCAAAGGACGTTCTTTCTGCATGCATTGACATAAATAATACCGTTGTTGTGTTCCAACCCCTGGACTCATCAACCACCAGGCCATGTGTGTACTCTCTTGCCTGAAGGAAGAAATGACTCAACTCACTCCGGAGGTAATGTGTTGTAACCTTTTTACAATTTTCCTCCACTACTCACGTGGGGGTTACCTTGTAACCATGATCCACAACTCACAGAGCCTAGGAAAGCCATGTTAAACTCTGGCTAATGCGAGTCCAATTCCGATGCACCTGGACATAGCTGAGGTTATTGCCTGCTTTCGTCCAACTACCGGGCATGACTTTTTGGTAGTTATCTCCACTCGCTTGGTCTGGCTACTAACGCTCTGCGGCCATGCCAGAACGGATGGTGACCACCTGCTCCAATGTACTGGGCCCGATGAATATCCAACTGACGACGTTGTCAGGCGGTACTAGGAGATTCTGCTTCAAATGATCAAGAAGCCAAGCACGGGCGTTGGATAAATAAGTTTATAATGAGTGAAAGTTATTCATATTAATATTATACTATAAAGCAACACGAATGCTGTTGTCAAAGGACCTTGTAATTATGAGTCAGATAACTGACGAGAACACCACCAGAGTGAGTATCTCCGTATCCAATCCAACACATGTCAACGGAAGGGCTTTGAGTTGAACAGATCTCATTCAGTTTAATCAAGTAGCGTGTCTGACGTCCAATCTCTCACTTCCTATACAAAATGGTATTTTAATGAGTTTGAAAACTACACAAATATCCATTGACGATCCGTTTCAATATAGTGTAAGTAAACAAGGTAACTATTCAATGAAAAATTTACATAAATCCCTGGAAAGAACGTCAATTTAGTGCAGTTATAACAGTGGAGAATGGCCGAGTGAGACATTTATATACGCCGGTGGCATTAAAGTAAAAGCCATATTGTAGCTTTAGCGTCAGAGTATCAAATTTAATTTAATGTTATTGTATGAGGGGGGTAGGGGGACACGATGAAAATTATGATTGAATATTGGGTCGCAACTATTGAAAGTTTGAGAAGTACTGTATTAACCTTTTAAGTGCCACCGGCGTAATATCCGTCTTCCTCGATCGGTGTGTTATGTGTCCCTGACGGATATATCCGTCCGTCCGAAATACAATTCTTTTCTTTGTTATGCTATCGGTAAAATTATTCGTAAGGCTTTGGAATAGAATAAAATGACATTCACAGTTCTTGCGAAGGATTTACTTATTCAAGAGATAAATTTCCTTATTTGTCTTTTCTCCCCCCCCCTTCCCAATACACTGCATAGTGCACTTATGTAAAAAGGTAACTCTGGGGAGCAAATCGCATAAGTTTTAATTGGCAGTTAAGAGTTTAATTCATCATTATTGAAAAATTCAGCAACGGAGTTTTGAATAAAAAATGACCGTTTCTTTCGCAAATCATTTTCGTGTAAAAGATAATAATTTAAGTAGTCATATATATCGTAAGACGCCGGTCGGGTGGCGTGGTCGGTTTGTCGCTGCCTTTCTGCACCCAAGGTTGCGGATTCGACCCTAACCCAAGTCGATGGATTTTCATGATGCAGAAAATTGGTAGCGGCAATTTCGGATGATTATACGGCATGTAAAATATCCCTAGAGCATCTGTTTGGCTTGAGTGCTCTCGGTAAATTAAAACCTAGCACAAGTTCGCATCGCCAGAGCTGATGTGCCTTCTTCTAGGGAGGAAACTTTGCGTCAAAATTACCTGCGACAATTGGTATCCGCCTATACAGTGCCACACTAAAGAGATACTAGCTTAAGTTGGATGCATTAAACTGCAATTTTTAAACACCAATTCGTAGCCCATTAGAAATAAAAATTTCATAAAACAGAAAGCTTAAGTGCAATTTAAAATGTGATACAATTGTAAAGTGAAAATACATTAACTCTAGTCATGTTTCTTTAAATACGCTCATAGATTTGATTTCGAATGATAAATACATTTTATTAAATATCTAGTACGCATTAAGTTAGATTTATAAGATAAGGAAATAAGTAATTGCCACAATGAATGTTGAAAATTCTGCATCGTTACAAATGCACTCCATATTTTTTGAAAGATTGAATTCTGAAGCCAGTTCATAAAATATGGAGGTAAATCTAAATATTTCACGAATTTAATGAGCACTTTTATTCTAAGTTTGGTGAATTGCTGATCTGAGAATTATTCAGAATACCGTATTTATTCGAATCTAAGCTGCCATCAGTTTTAAGATGCACTCTAAGTAATTAAAATGTTTGTGAAAAATGTTGTCATCGATTTGATATCACGGGGCATGACGCCCAGGACTACTTAGCGCGATAAAGGAATCACGCTAAGTAGTGCTTGATGTCGCTGGAATCAAATCCAAGATGGCGGCCTGATGGCATCAAATCGTCAGGAAGATAATTTTAAAAAATTGTTTTGAAATACATTGAAATATATTTCAAAAGAAGAATATAGGAAGAGATTGAGAATAACCAAGACCAATCAATAAATAATGAACAACAATATAATAAAAGTTAATACACTAATATTATGCGCTATATAAAAATAATCTTATGATATAATTTAATAGTAACTCTATATAATATTCATATAGTATTTAATAATTATGTATAGTAATTATAATTACTATTAAATTATATTACGAAAAAGAATAAAATCATCTTATTGTAGTATAAAAGTTATTCTTAAGAATACTCGTGTAACGTAATAATTATAAATAACAGTAATAATTGTAAACAAATAACAAAATTATAAATAGACATAATGTGCATATATATAATAAACATACATATTAAATATTATGTTTATTATGTATGCATATTTAGAAATAAATGTAAATGTAAAATAACAAAATTTATTCCGATTACATACAATAATTGTATTTTTATATTATATTAATAAAAACATTTTAAATAATATATATTGTTATTAATAATGAATATCGATTAAAAACTGCTGGAAACTTGCAATATTCCAGAAACTGCAAAATATCAAGTTAACCATATCGTAACGTTGTCGCCCATCATGGCGAACATAAACTTGGCGCTTGCCCAACGATATCAAACTAATTCCGAAAATCATTTAATGAGAAATAATTAGTTTATGATTTATTTATTTTACTAATATTAAAAACTTTAAAATACGTACATGAACCAATAATTACACTAAACGTCTTTATCATGTTTCGAAAATGATACGTCACTCCTATTGTCATCTTTTACATCAGAATGGGTACCAGCATCACCATTTTCCCACGCGGTGTCGTTTTCCGTGTCATCCGATGCATTTTGTAACATTTTTTTAAAGTAACTCATTTTTGAAGAATGTAAGAAAAATATTGAATACTTGCAAGCAAATATTATATTTTGTTTACGCCGTCGATGTGTATTTGTTTCATAGTCAAATTTTCAGTGGCCGTTGCTCCGATTCCATTTCCGTATGTAAAAATGCCTCCTTAGTGAACTCGTCTTGATATTACCGATATCTTTCATGTTAAGAGGATTAAAGAAAGCGTACAGACAAAAAAAAAGTAACAAGTAATATAAAAAAAAAAATTTAAGTCAATTGCTACTTGGGTCAACAAAGAAAGATTTTATTTTAGCTACTTTTTATTAAAGAGTTACAATTAAAGTAATTATGTATATACGTATGACAGAACCACAACATTAAGTGGTCCTTAATTTTTATTAATTATCATTAAAGTATCGTATTTTCAACCATAACAATCGTGTCCGTAAAATTTCAGTTCAACTGTATGCTTTAACCTGTGAGAAAAAACCCTTTTCAAGTTTTGACACAAGTCACCAAAGTGATCGCTAAGTCCTCGAAAATGATCAACGGGGCTGTATTTGTAATTCTGCAAATTAGTTTTAATCAATTTTTATTTGATTTAATTACTGTATTGTCATCCAAAATAATCATGTATATAAAATTTCAGCTCAGTCGAGCGCTTTTAAAATGTATTTTACTAACGACTGAAAATTCCACGAAGATAAGGAAATAAATATACAGAGAGTGTGATCTAATAGTAAGAATTGAATAAGTACGAGCAGACAACAATGTTTAAGGTAATTATCAATGCAACTGAACATAGTGGGCCGTTAGCTTTTTCTTTTTAAAAACACACACAACTGTTTTTTTCCTTTGATTCTAAGCCACACCCGATTTTTAGTAGCATTAACACTGGAAAAAGATTACTCCGGCTTACATTCGGATAAATAGGGTAATTTATTCTATACATATTTCCAATTTTGAGAATTCCGAAAATTACACGCCTGGAGTGAAATCGCATTAAAAAGGTTTTACTTCAATAAAGAGTAAATATAATACATACCCTTTTTTAAAGAAAATCTACAATAGCCTGTCTCAAATTATTTTTAAGAAAAAGCAAAATTTGATGTGAATACAAATGAAGCTATAAAAAATTGAAGTATTTAAATAGTTGTAGTGTTGCCAAACATAAACTAATGAGCGTTAACATACGGTCGTGGTACAAGCGAGTGTGTGTTTATTAACGCCGCACTACAATGCAATACAAGGACTATTGGCGAAGGAATCCTGTTCAGGTGACGAGGGTGACATCTGAACTGGCACCACCACTTCGAACTTCCATACCATGCCAATAGGAAGACATAGAGCCTTAACAGATTTAACAACCGCAGTATCCTACCGGTTTGGGTCATGAATTCGAGGTCGGAGTGTGGCGGGTCCGAGTCATGGTGCCATTCTAGACCCAGCATGTTGAAGGGGCTGATATAAGTTAAACCTGTTGTGGCTCAATGTCTTCCAGTTGGTGTGGAAGTTAGGAGAGCGAATGCTAACCAGATGCCATTCTGGACCCTTATCCGATGTTCAAAATTGCGAGGTCCGTCTACAATAGCCTTCCCATTGATTTTTATACGATGTTAATATAACTATCTCATTCAACACATTTGACGTGAAGCATCCCCTCTGCACTACGAAACTTCAATGCAGTGCAGATTTATTCATTGGGTGCTGGGGGTGGGCCACTGTCTAGAGGACCTGTATTTCTTCTGAGCCCAGAGCACTGCTTCAGTGGTACTAGGCTCGAACTCATGACGTTGGTTTAGTGTGGTAGTTAGGAGAGGGGAGTGCCAGCTTCGGTGACGTCATCGTCAATTGACCATGGTTCAAAATGACAAGGTCCATCGCCAAAAGTTTTCGTGTTGTTGAACAGTGAGACGTTAATATTCACTCACTTGAACTCATGACATTCCGGTCACAAATTCAAGACTATCATAGATTTGCTGGATAAATTAATCCAATTTTAAGACGTAGTATTTTTAGTTTATCCCTTTTTATATGGGCAGATTCATAAATAAGTATGCACACTATCCAGATACTGTAGAATAGTAATAGTCAAAGACAGGCACCACCTCTGTGAACCATAATCTGAATGTTGTTTATTTTAAAAATTTTGTGTCTTGTGCCCATGACGAAATGGGACGTAAGCGATAGTGTCACGTGACTAAACATTCAAAGTGGAAGAGGTTTTTTGTGTCCTTGAACTTCGCGAAATGGAATTCACAACTGCTGAGCAACAGCATTTTTTTATCACAATTCTGAAGAAAACCTCCAAATAGAAAATCTGTCAAAAAACGGTAAGAAAAACTTAAAACTACAGACTGTTTGTGCAAAAGTAAAAGTCCTGGATGAAGCTGAAACAGTATTTCACAGCCACTACCAGTATACCATCGTGTCATTTCATAGTCTTTTCATCTTGAAACAATTTTTATTTTATTCTCCTCGACACATATTTTAGTGTTTAAAAAGACGAAATGGTAAACTCCGAATACTGCAGAATGCACAGTACTTGCCAGTTAAAGGATCCATGAAGCGTAACAACGTAGCAAAAGGGGATATACTGCTTGCTAATATTAAATCTAAAGCTGATGTATTTCCACCATAGCTCAACTTTTGGCCAATGTACTTGCTGCCAATTACCTATGAGTGAATGTTTATTTAAAATCTTGCCATAAAGCGAAGCTTTTGACGATGGATCCACCTTGTAGAGGGGAAAGATTCGCGTTGAATCTGTCAAGGCTGAATGTCCTCCTTTTGATGTGTGGGAGTTGGGAAATGAGGCATGTACAGTCACTCAAAGTATTGGGGCACTTGTGTGCATAACTGTAAATCCATTTATAAAAATATTTATTACATTAAAACAAAAACAAAATGAATTGAGTAATACTTTAACATTTGGTGTATAGTATATAAAGAAAATTTTATTAGTATTATAGAATTATAATTTCATCTAGATTTTCAAATATAATTCAAGGCACACTGGAGTCAAGAGTATTGGGACACTGAAAATGAGAAATTTAACAAAGATACAGCGCATCAATATAGAATTTAATTTCACACTACTTTTTTAGACTAGGAGTTTAAACACAAATATTTCAACAGATAAGATTTATAGAAAAAATGGCTAGAAAGAAAGGTATATTGTTTGACGTGCAAAATCTCGTAAAAAGTCATTGGAAAGAGGGGTAAATATTTCGCTGTATAGGAAAAAAATTGAAATCGAGTAAGTCTACTGATTTTAACATTAACAGGTTCAAGCAAAGAATCAGGGCGTTCAAGGATATTTAATGAAAGTGAATAGCGATGGATTGTGAGACAAGCACACATTAATGCAAGAACTAGTGCATTAAAAATGATTTTGCAACGTAAAAGTAGGTTCAGTAAATCCTGAAACTGCCAGAAATGTTTAAATAAAACATAAGTATCATGGCAGAGTACCTCAAAAAAGCCCTACATCAGCAAAGCAAATAGACAAGCTAGATTAGCATTTGCTAAAATGTATGTAAAGCAGCCAACATAATATTGGGAAAATATAATTTATGTTGATGAAAGCAAATATAACACTTTCGGATCGGATGGCAAGCAAAAAATTTGTTGGAAATCAAGTACAGCAATGCATGTCAAAAATTTACGGCCTACTGTCAAATATGGAAAGGGCAACTAAATTGTCTGGGGCTTCATGGCAAGCTCTGGTTTCGGGAACTTGCATTTTATTGATAGCAGAATGAATAAATATGTCTATCTTGACATTTTCAAATAAAATTTAAAGCAAAGTGCGAGCAAGCTGGGAATCTGAGAATATTTTAAACTGTATCAAGATAATGACCCGTGACAAACTGCAAATATTTGCATGTAATGGGTCCTCTACCACTGGCCTAGAGTTATTAAAACTCCTGCACAAAGTCCAGAACTTAATCCCATTGAACATGTGTGAGATTATTTGCAGCAAAAACTATATGAGCACCAAATTTCTAACAAGCAGGATTTGAGAAAATATTTTGTTGAAGAGTGGACCAAAATCGATAGATCGTTTTGCAAAAAAAATTATCCAATCCATGCCAAATAGACTTCTAGAGGTCATAAAAGGCAAGAAGGTTTCAACAAGTTATTAATTTCTAATTTTGAATTTTTTTTTTTCTTAATTTATTGGGAAGTGTCCCAATACTTTTTTTGAGCCCATTCTTTACCTCGATTTCTTTTATTTTCAATTTTGACCATAATTGCATTAATGTATGAGTTTTGTTCAAATTATTATTAATTGCATTTAACAAAATTATACGTTTACTTCATTTTTTGTTGTTTCATTTGTATGTTTAAGTAAAATATTACGATAAAAATCTATGAACTGTTAGTGTGTCCCAATACTTTTTTAACAGACTGTACTTATTCGATCAAGGTTCAAAATTACGATTTCAGTCACCGATAGCCTTCGGGTTGCTTTATAATTCGACGTTCATATAACTATCGCTAGCTGTCGACAATAAGCCTGAATTTCGAGTTTCGGCCAAGGATACCAGAGCACTCTATCTACTCAAAACTGCAAGCCCAACGGATGAACTTTTAACCATGATAGGGGAAACGTGCATCAGCCCTTCACCGCATTGTCCGAGACACAATGTCTTAAACTAGCGACATGCCAGCCACAGAGTTCGTAATTAAGTAATAACCATTAAGCTACTACATCTATCTCTTAAGTTGACAGTATTCGCATTGACAGTATTTCAGAAAAGCTATTGCCTATTCGTTGTCTTAATAAGGAAGTTAGCATTCTCAGCTCTTTTAAAACCAAAGATGCGGTCTCTTTAATCAATGGTTATGGTTGTGGACTCATGGTGGGCTCGAGTTCTGGTGCCATCAAAGATCAGCCGAGTAGACGAGAGAGTAATGTACTTTAAATTTGAGCTCAAACTACCACGTCAACGGGAGGAATTGGAAGAGATGCGCCAACTTGGGTGTCATCTTTGCCACTTAACGGAGGCTCGAACTTACGAGGTCCGTCGACAATAATCCTCGCACCGCTTTATAGTTTGACGTTAATATCGCGTGTTTAATGTAATTCGTTAATATAACTCGA
This sequence comes from Trichonephila inaurata madagascariensis, assembly GCA_019973955.1. Lineage (NCBI taxonomy): Eukaryota > Metazoa > Arthropoda > Arachnida > Araneae > Nephilidae > Trichonephila > Trichonephila inaurata. The sequence continues at coordinate 16,978 of BMAV01014123.1, forward strand.
ATGAATAAATTATTGAATAGACGTAATTTTGTATGATTGATCTATTTTAATAATTTCCAAATCGGCAACTGATTGTGCATAATTTATTTTCTCCTCTAGATCATTTCAACTCTACAGTTAATTCCACTTTGTTGCCATCGGAGGCTTCCGCAACGAGAGCTAAAGATGTGTTTGGACAGTGCTTTCTGTATTTTCTTATTAGATTTTGGATTTACTGTCTTTGGAGCTATTGTTCTCTCCTATTAGCCCCCGAATTTACAAGTATTTTTTTTCTCGGAAATTACGAGATTTGCAGGTTTCTCATGGTTGAGTATCCTTACAACACAGGTGGAGAGTAGTGTGAGATATCCTGAGAGTAAATTTGTATTTCGAACGCTGATAATTACGGATGGAATTTGAAAAATACTTACTCTTTTCGAACATGTACTGTTCCTAGAATTTTTACACTTGATGCTTCTAAGAGACAAAAGAGCAATTCAATGCGAACACATATTTGTTGCGTCTAGTTTTTAACATGCATTATTTTATTGACATGATTCGATTTTTAAATACACTAGCTTACAGTCTTCTTTACATATCACTGATATTTATGTTAACGGAGACTTGTGTTAATGCGAATTGCATTTATTTTTTATATTCGCTGCCTCAAAATGTAAATCAATCGCTTCGATCTTGAAATTATTTAATCGTAATATAGTATATTGACATTCATGAACCCATTAATTTAAGACCAAGATTAAGGGCTGATTTCATAAATACAGGTTGAATGTAACGAAAACTTTTTATGCCATTTTGAGGAAACGCGTATACAGCTTTTTTACTGTAAAAATTCTAACTTTTAGTGAAAGACTGAAATGTTGCTCACACTTTGTAGAAAATGTAACGAAACAATTGAAACATATTGTATTATTCAACATAATAAAGTTTCGTTTTTTTAAAAAAAAATATCGTTTCATTAATTTCTTTATGTAAGTTTGAACTCTAGATTTTCTTATACTGGTATGTGTGTGTGTCGTTGAAATGATGGAGCTGAGACAAGAGAAAACCCTAAAGAGATCCACAATGCTTATAACTCTCTATAGACGTTAATTAAACGAAAAGTACTCATTCTAGTCTTGTTTCAATGACAAAAGCATCGCGACAATAATTTTAAAAAAAACGTATATAATTCTTTCAAATTTATAACTACAATGATGATCCATCACTTAAATATATAATGGAAAAAAGTAAATTTTAAATTAAAAAGTAATTGGTTTCTCTTGTGTGTAGCACTTGAACAATTTCTTAAATATCTCAAATATTATGACTAGAATAATGTGAACGAGACATTAAATGAGTTAGTTCGTCTTTTAATTCAATGCTAGTTCTTCAGTGATCGAAGATTTCAAGTGTAACATAAAATTTTCGAGGCGTAACGTTCGATAAAACCCATCCTAGTGTTGCTTGGATATAAATTGTACGAGGGACATTAAGAAAGCTTCCTTTTTTTCTCGCCGAAAATATATTGCAAAAAAATTGCATCATGAGTTCTACACCTTGCACTCTCTATTCAATATAATTGCCACCAACATTGAGAAACTTGTCGTAGCATGCAATCAATTTCAAAAAATGTGTCTCGTAAAAACTTGGTGTCCTGCAATGCAAAGGATTTTTCATATGGGGTATAGGGATGCTCCTACGCCACTGAGAACGCTTGAGTTTCTAGGGTATATAATGGGAAACACAAATCTCATCATTTATGTCAGTTCTGAACGGAAATTCATTTCGCTCTCGCGCCTACTGCATTAAGTGATTAAAGCTGATTCCTTTTTTGGTGATCCAGGGTCACGTTTTTCAGCACCTATCTTTCAGACACTTTCCAATACTCCAACACATCCTAAAAACATATCTTGTACTCGGGCAGTTTTTTCATTCGTGGATGTGGAGGAACACCCACTTCGACCTTCATTCTGCACTGTGCCTTCCTTCACTAAACATACAACATCAGCGACCATCCATTTGAGACATGGCCTCTACCCCATACACGTTCTGCCGGCGTTGAAGGAGGACCAATAAATTAGTCCCTCGGGTCCATTCACACCAGATATCGGCACCCACTTCGATTGATTTGCGACCAGGTCTATCTACCATTGCGATTTGTACTTAAATAACTTCGGGCACGTTGGTGTGTTTCTACTCTTCGTCGTTTAGGCATACATCATTCTCCTTCTACACTGACACTCTTTCCATCATTGTACCAGTAACGAATGTGGTTTCTTATGGCTGCTGTATTTTCACCTAGTGTGCCATTTTTTCCTTAAAAAAACGACGAAAACTCTTTGATAGTACCTAATAGGATTATGTCTATCAGTTTTGTTCATTTATGTTCACTTGCCACAGTAAAGCCATTTTCCACGTTTGAATCTGAGAGTTTCGCGTTTTTAAAGGTGGATGCGTCCTCATGAAGTTGGTGGAAGAGGTGAGAGGACCATGAAAACTCCCCCAGGATGTTCTCTTTCGACATTGGTAGTCCAATACAGCCAAAACGTACAGTTACCTGCATAGTGCTCAAAGTTGTGGCTAACGACTGGCGTACAACTTGCCACGATGAATTTCGTGGACATCGATCACATGACATAAGCAACAACAAAGATGGTTACCACAGGTCGTGTAGGTCATCCTTTTCATTTTGTAGTGGTTCAAAATTACGAGGTTCATTGCCAGTATCCCTTTTTCTTTCATTGTGCCTTAAATTAAAATCACTCCGAGTGTCTTAAGCGCGCGTTTACCTTTGTAATTTAGATTTATTTAACAATAAAATTATGGAACCATCTTTAAAAATTTTTTTTTTACTCGATATGCACAGAAAATTTAACTTGATTTTAAATTATTCGAAATTTGGCGAAGTTATTAAGACTAATTGGAAATAAAGCACTGCAAAATGCAATATAATAACACGTGTTTGTATATAATATAAACACAAATGTGTCAGAAGTGAAAACCACCTTCCCTTTATTTTTGAATATCTATCAAATTCACACAATCATTAATAAAACCTTTTAATTTTCAAAGAAAAGGTTTATCAATGTTCAAC
>BMAV01014123.1:35101-51966 GCA_019973955.1 Trichonephila inaurata madagascariensis
ATTGCGATATTGGAATATAAATGGTCAAAACATACATTGTCATCCAAACTAAATATGTTTACAAAATTTCAGCTCAATCTGTTGAAGACATCAGCTTCAACATTGAGTTGCAAGATTCCACCCGAACAATTAACATTGCAAGTTAAATGAAAGCTCGTAAATGAGACTAGAATGAGTACTTTAATTGATGTCTATAAAGAGTTATAAGCATTGTGGACCTTTAGGTTTTACTCTTGTTACGCCCCAATTGTTCTATGCATCTTAGGAAATAATTCACCTTTCGAAACCGATTCTACTTTCTTGCACGACTCGACCGTTTAACCATGGAGATGAAACTTTCCATACTAGTCATCATTTGATCGCAACTAAAAATTGAGGTACCATCTTAAGACAGCTAATGATCAAGGACCTCGTAATTCTAAGCTAAAGTGTAGAGTGAAAATTATATTAACGTTGCACTATAAAGCAACACAAAGGTTGTTGGCGAAGGACTTGGTAATTTTGAGCCTCCATGAAATGATGAGGATGACACCCGATCCAGCACGTCCCATTCTCAAATACCACACCACATCAACGGAAGAACAATGAGCCTCCTCCCTCGAACAGATTTAACTTGCAAAGACCACCCTATAAGAGGCGGGTCTTCAGTGGCACTAAGATAGAATCCATGACCCACAGACCACGAGGTCGTGACCATAACCACTAGGTTACCACAGTCCCAAGTTTCGTTCTAACGAGAGGATAAAACTTAAGCTGTGGTTCCTCACTGTCCAAAACTCCCCCCCCCCCATCCTGCCAACGTGAAGTTTGAGTCTTCGCAGATTTAACGTGTTTTTCTCCCTCTATACGTCAAGTTTTGACATTATCATCCAAATCGAACTCACGATTGAACAAAAAACTTCGGCCACTAGAGAACTACCATGACTGCTTGTCTACCTCGGTCAATTTACATGACTTGAACTATGGTTTAGTAAGATTGTATAAGCTCTAAGTTAATTTTTACTATATTTCCATCTTTGGAAAAGTTAGGGTTCAACCCACACACAAATACCAGTAAAAGAAAATCTACAGTCCACACTTTCATAAAGAAATTTATGAAAAACGATATTTTTTTAAAAAACAAAACTCTTTATTATGTTGCATTATACAATATATTTCAGTTGTTCCGTTACATTTTCTACAAAATAAAAGCAATATTTCCAGTCTCTCACATAAAGATAAAATTTTACATTAAGAGAGAGAAACTCTATATACGCATTTCCTTACTATCGTATAAAAAATTTTCGTTACATTCAACCGTTATTAATTTAATCAGCCCTTACTCTTAGTCTTAAGTTAATGGGTTCATTAATGTCGATGTACTATATTAATAATTAAATAATTCCAAGATCGATGTTAATGATTTGCATTCTGAGGCAGTGAATATAAAAAGTAAATGCAATTCCCAGAAACACAAGCCACCATTAACATAAATACCATCGAAACGTGGAAAACACTGTAAAGTAGAGTATTTAGAAGTCGGATAATGTCAATAATACAGCATGCTAAAAAACTAGTCGCAACAAACACGTGTTCGTATTGAATTGTTCTCATGTCTCTTAGAAGCATTACGTTTGCAAATTCTGCGAACAGTATACGTTCGGAAAGAATATAAGCATTTGTCGAATCCCAGCGAGTGATCATACACCAAATTGCATCAATGAGTATCACCGATCGAAATTTCAGTTTATTCTCAGGATCTCTCAGGCTTTTTTTGAAATCTCTTGCGAGGATACTCAACCATGGGAAAACTGTCACTCTCATAATTTCCGAGGTATAAGTACTTGTAAATTCGATGGCTAATATAGTAGCATAATAACTCCAATGCATGAAAATCCAAAATCTGCTAAGATGACGCAGAAGGTACAGTCCAGAGGTATCTTTAACTCTCGTTGCTAAAGTCTCTGACGACAACACATTTAAAGGGACTGCAGAGTCGAAATGATCTACTGGAGAAAAGAAATTATACAATCAGTTGCCGATTTGAAAATAAAGTAGATTAACCATACAAAAATAAGTCTACTTAATAAAGTATTCATTTCAGTTATCACGTGTTATTTGTAACTTTGTTAATATATAACGTCAAACTACAGAGCAGCGTGAGGATTATTGTTTACGGACCTCGCAAGTTCGGGCCTCCATTAAATAACAAAGATGACACCCAAGCTGGTACATCTCTTCAAATTCCTCCCGTTGGCGTGGTAGTTTGGCTCAAATTTAAAGTACACTAGTCTCGTCTATTCGGCCAATCTTCAATGGCAGCAGTACTCCAACCCACCACGTGTCCAAGACCATAACCACCGATTACCGAGAATGCATCTTCGGCTTTAAAAGAGCCGAGAATTACTAACTTTCTTATTAAGACCACGAATAGGCAATAGCTTTTCCGAAATATTGTCAACGCGAACACTGTCAACCTAAAAAGAAAGATGTAGTAGCTTAATGGTTATAATCACGAACTTGAGCCCTAGTGTCACAGAGAATGTCCTGAAGGGCTGATGCACGTTAACCCAACCGTGGTTAAAGTGAATATTAACGTTGCACTGTTCAGCTACACGAGGGCCTTTGGCGACGGACCACGTAATTTTGAACCATGGTCAAGTGACGTGGATGACACCTGAGCTGGAACCCCCTCTTTTAACTACCACACCAACGTAAGGACGTTTCAGCTCTCGACAGATTTAACGTGCATCGCTGCCCTACATGGCGGGTCTTTAGTGGTACTGGGCTCGAACTGGTGACAAGGCAAGCCACGGTCCGATACCTATACCACTCGGCTACCACGGCCCCCTAGTGTCACAGAGAATGTCCTGAAGGGCTGATGCACGTTAACCCAACCGTGGTTAAAGTGAATATTAACGTCGCACTGTTCAGCTACACAAGGGCTTTTGGTGATGGATCACGTAATTTTGAACCATGGTCATGCGAAGTGGACTACACCTGAGATAGCATCCCCCCTCTCCCAACTACCTCACCCACATCAGGACGTTTGAGCTCACGACAGATCTAACATGCATCGCTCCCCTACCAGGCGGGTCTTTAGTGGTACTGGGCTCGAACTCGTGACAAGGTCAGCCACGCTCCGATACCTTGATCACCGCGGTAACATATCGTGGTTAAAGTCCTTCCGTTGGGCTTGTAGAGTTGAAAGGGGAGCTCTGGTGTCCTTGTCCGAAATTCAGAATCGAGGCCTGTTAACAGCGAACGACAGTTACATGAACGTCGGATTATAAAGCAACACGAGCGCAATTGTTGACGGAAATCGCAAGTTTGATCCTCGATCAAGTAAAAAGTACGCGATGTCCCATCTCCTAACTCCCACACACCAAAAGGGGGAAATTTAACCTAAACAGATTTAACGCACATCTGTCCCCTCTACAAGGCGGATTCATCGTCAACAACTTCGCCTTATGAGTGAAGGTTTATTTAAAATCTCGCCATAGGTAGTTGGCTACAAATACAGTGGCTAAAAGTTAGGATATGGGGGAGTTTCATCAGCTTTTACCTTTAATATTAGCAACCAGTATATGCTCCTTTTTTGCTACGTTGTTATACTTCATGGCTCCTATAACTGACAAGTACTGTGCGTTCTACAGTATTTGGGTTTTTATCATTTCGTTTTTTTAAACTCTTATGTATTTGTCTAAAAGAGTAAAATAGAAATTGTTTAACTTTATAAATTTGTAAACTATTAACCCTTTGCACGGTCATGGTACGCCGATAGTGACACAAAATTACTTTACCCTTATTCGCGTTGCAGTTTGCCACATTTAATCCATTACAGTTTGCTAAGCTTTGTTATTTTATCAAAAGAATTTTGTGCACAATAATTATGAGTTTTCTTTGCGTAGTTAAGTATATACATGCAACAATTCGCCAAAACCAAATTGGATGAGAAAATAAAGGTAGACTAATTCTCCACGATGCTTGTGCTATGCGAGAAGTAGTAGGTTTAATGGTACCCAAGGTTAACAGGAAGGTCTACGACATTACACCCATTTTGCCAATTATTTCGCGTACTATAATCAAAGCAGCTTAACTCACTCGAAGAAACCCAACTGAAAACTACAATAAGTCAACTTGAGTTGGATAGACATTATTGTGGAAGCTGGCATTTAAGATAAGGATATAGAGAAAGAACTCTAAACATTAGAGTGGAAGGATGAGAAGAGACAGGTCACAAATTTCAGAGGTTAGTGTCTCTGGAAAAAGGTAAGAACTTTCCAGAACTTTTAACGTTAGTCCTTACAAAAAAGGAGAATTCGATATTATTGAACAAGAGAAGACTAGAGATATTTTAGTACCTAGACTTCAGAATGAGAAAGATTATAACGCTGCATGAGCTCAAGCAAGCTTAAATTATTAGAGGCTTGTTTTAAATTATTGATACACCCTCACATCTCCACCATTACTGTTCCTACACAAATTGGGTTTTAGTCCTAATTTAAGACAAGGTTAAGCGACACATACTTTGCAATATCCAGGTTTTGGATATCACAGGATCTGTACCATAAAAAATAAGGAAAAAAATGCATACACTTTTCAAGCGGAATTAGTTGACCAGCATTCTTGAAATTAGACATCGTTACTGATTTGCTCGTCAATGCGACAAATAAGTTTTTTCTTTTGCAATTGGCTCTATTAAGGCTGCTAGACAATCCGTTCTAACCTGCAAGACAAAATGACGTTTAAATAGTATTAGAATGAGGAGTTTAGACAAACGAGTGAGTGCTCATTAACGTCATACTATAAAGCAGCAAAGAGTTAATTCTGATCAATGGTCAAAAGTGACGAGGACACCCGAGCAGGCACCTCCCCTATCAGAATCACAGCATCTTAACGGGTGGACCTCAAGCCTCGACAGATTTAGCGTATATAAGCCTCCCTACACGGCAGGTCTTCAGTGGCACTGTAGCTTGAACTCGTGACACGCTGGCCATTATTTCAGTACCATAACTCCTAGGTTACCAAGGCAACGTTGAAGTTATTGAAGACGTGAGGAGGCTAGAATAATTGCTAATATCGATCACACTGCAGAATTCGATGCTTTAGAAAGAAATGGCGTATTCGATTCCAAGTCACGCTTTTACACCAATTCCTCTCCCAGTTGTCCCTTGAAGTGATGTGCCAAATTCCCCCAGTTGTGTGAAGTGATATGCCAAAAGTAAGGACTTGGCGTGGTAAGATCTCAGCTAACCTATAATTACGGTTCCAAGTGACTAAAGTAGAATTAAAGTTTCTCGTGGTGTTCGATCCATGAACCATAGTAAAATTATTATAAATGTTCCCATAAGAATAACCTCAATATCTTCCGAATCTAAACACATTTATATTCCAAGTTATATATTACAGTTGAACAGTTTATTTGGAGAATGTTCTATACAAAGAATACAAATACCATTTGAAAATTCTTCATACAAACCAATTTGATAAGTACATTATAAACAGCTAAAAAAAAATTTAAAGAAAAAAAAAACCCTTTTTTATAAAAGCAGAGGCGCTAAAATCGTTGTTTAAAAAAACAACAGTGAATTTTATTGAAGGGGAACATAAGGCTATAAAAACATGAAACTAAAGTATTGGGTTTGCGATATTGCCAGAATTGAAAAGTTTATATTGTTATGTTAATTGTAATTTAAAGAGCTATTATTCTATTGGCTACAGTTTGATTTGATTTCATTTTAATTTTCTTCACAATCTGAAGGAAAGAAAGATGATTGGTTATGAATCGAAATTTGAGCAAAAATAAAAAGGCATTTGAGCAAAAATTTAAACTTAAAACTATCCCAACGAAAGGTCGTGATGCTCAATAGATTTAACGTACATTAGCCTTTCTACACGGCAGGTCTTCAGTAGCACCAGGATTCGAACCCGTGACTCGACAATTCCGATCACGAGTTCACGACCACTTGGCTCCCATGGTCACACAATCCTTACCTCAATTCATACATTAAAAATGTATGGCTGTGGTATTGGGGGTCATATTCGGAACTCTGGCCCCGGGAAAGGTTGAGTCATGGTTCAATCCCCGTGGCCCAGAACTGATTCCCCCCCTTTTTTTTTTGTTGCCGCACACTATTAGCAATTTGAAAATTTGGCGGCACTTTAACAATAAAAGAAGTTTACACATCTATAATACACTATGTGAAATAGTTTATGATAATTTTCATTGCGAAATAAAATATGTACAACTAAAACAAAATGTTTATTAACTAATTACAAATTAATTATAAGAAAACATATAATTCGAATATTGAGCTTGATGATTTTTGATAATTTCGCTTATATTGGGTCGTAAAAATAATAATGTCACTCTCATTTCGTCATCTAAAAGTAAAAGTCTCTATCTTTTTCTTTCATTTTAATATTTGGTAATGCTGGAATCCCGAATTCATATAAATAAGATGTAGAAAATTGTAACAATATTTCTAAACCTTTTTTTTTATCTTCTGGGGTAATTGTCTGTAATTTTAATCAAAATTGAATTAATTGATTCTTCCAAATGTTTTGAAATTAAATCTCGATTAGTGCAAGAGCGAAATGAGTTCTTCCTCTTCATTCAAAGTACATTTGTGTGTTTACTGATATATCCGTTATCACACAGATGCAACACGAACCAAATCAAATTCTTTTATATCTAAATTTGGGAACTCTAAGGAATTATTTTTCTCCTCTAGTGTAATCAGATGGTCAATAACAAAGTTATGAATAGTTGATTTTAAACAGGTAATATAAAAAAAATAGTTTTCAAGTCAATTCCTACTTGATCAACAACGAAAAGTTTTAGTTTAGCTACTTTTTATTAAATAGTTACAATTAATATAAATATGTATATACATAGGACAGATTCACAACATTAAGTGGTAATTAGTTTTTTTAATTATCTTTAAAAATATCGCATTGTGCCCTTTTTTAATTTAGTCCAATTTGGAATGTTTTAACACGTGAAAAAAAACCTTTTCATTTTTTTGACAAAGTCCCCAAAAAGGGTCGTTTAAGTCGCCAACGTGGCTGTATTTGTAATTTTTAAATAATTAGTTTGAATCAATCAATTTTTTAATTAATTAAATTATATTGTATTGTCATCCAAAATGATCCTGTATATAAAATTTCAGCTCAATTCAGCTCTTTAAAATGTATTTTATTAACGATTGAAAATTCCACTAAGAAAAATAAATAAATATACAAATAAATATATATTAAATAAATAAATAGACAGCGCGAGCTAATAGTAGGAATTGAAAAAAAAAACGGGTGAATGATTCGGTTCCAGATATTTTTTTCAGAGTATAATTACCGTACTTTCTCGAATCTAAGCCGCAGTATTTTTCAAGTGTCATTGCTACTGAAAATCAGGTGAGACAGAATTGAAAAAAATGGAAAAATTTAACTACCCATTCCGGCCACTTGCATCGATGACTTAACCCACAATGCGCAGTCAACCTCCAGTATTCAGTCTATCATCCTAAACATCGTTGTCTGTTTGTATTTTGAAATTTTTTTGTATACGCTGTCTTTTAATCAACTAAACATCATACATATCGGTAATAGTATCAAGACGAGTTCACTATGAAGCAAGTATGAAAAGGGAGGCAATTTCATAAGTAGAAAAAAATGTCAAAAAAGCAGCAGCCACTGATACTTTGACACGAATGAAATAAATATACGTCGATGATGTGAACGAAATGACATAACTTTTGCTTGTTAATGTTCAACTGTCTTTATAATAATTCTTTTATATTCATCGGTAATACATTTTTTTTAAAAAAAAATGTTGCATAACAAATGCATTGGGTGGCACGGATAACGACATGGAGTGGGAAAATAGTACGCCGTCACCAATTCAGAAGTCAACAGGGACAATGAGTGACGAAAGTAATTATTATCTTCTTATTATTTCTCTCAGTAAAATTTTTTTAAAAAAGTTTCTTAAGTATCGGATGTTGATAAACCTTTAGCATTATGTTTTTATTTTGTCTCAAAAACGTGTAGTTAATTGGTGGGGGAGGCTTAGAATCGATGACACCATCTTTTTACGTAAACATATATTGAGAATCTGGGGTGCGGCTTAGATTTGAGTAAATACGGTAATAATTTTAAAAACAATTGGTGGCACATTTCAAGAATTTGGTGGTACACAAAAGTGCCGCGGCACATTGGTTGTGAGCATCACTGGTGTAGGGACTGATGCATGCTAAATCTGACGAGGCACGTTGTCATGATGAAATTTGAGGGTGCCAACTCGGGGGTCCTTGTAACTTGACTGAGATTCAAAAAAACAATGGTTTCGCCAATGATTTTGTTTGGGTTTAAAGGGGAAAAGGGTTTAAAACATAAAAAGAAAAATACAAAATCTAATTTAATGTCTTTTGAAGTAGTGCTTCTCAAACTTTTGCAACCGCGGTAGCCGAGTGGTCAAGGTATCGGATCTGGCTGGCCTTGCAACGAGTTCTAGCCCAGTACCACTAAAGACCCACCGTGTAGGAACGCGATACACGTCTAAGTGTCCAGAGCTCAAATATTCTCCCGTTGGTGTAGTGTGGTGGTTATGAGAGGAGGGTGCCAGCTCATGTGTCATCCACGTCACTTGACCATGGTTCAAAATTACGTAGTCCGTCACCAAAAGCCCTCGTGTAGCTAAACAGCGCGACGTTGATATTCACTCACTCATTCTCAAACTTTCAATGTTTGCGATCCAATATTCAATCATAATTTTTTGCCCCCCCTACAGTAACAATATTTGAATTCAAGAAAATAAAATACTTTGACTCTAAAGCTGCAATACGACTTTAGCCTCTTAAGTGCCATCGGCGTATGTACGAGGGTGAGTCGGAAAGTAAGTTTACCCTCTTGACTGTGGTCGGAGTTGTGTATGAAAGACAAAACATAGAAGTGACATTGAAGATAAGGTATAACTTTATTTTTCCACATAAGTATAAAATACATTGGGGCATTTGTCATACCGCTTGATAAGCTTCAAAAAGCCCTCCGAGAAAAATTCAGGGCTTTGCATCTTTTGAGTTCGCTCATGTTCGATTCCAAATTCTTCCGATACTCCATCGATGGTGATACGCCGGTTTGCTTTAATCATGTCATCCACCCTCCTCAAAATATCATCAACGACATTCTTGGATACAGAAAAGTGTCAGTACGATAAGTGCTCTGACAACGGACCCCGACACACAATGACAACCCATGGCGGCCAGCATGGAACATCTCGTACGTTACCATGAGGATGGCAATGATTTTCTGTTGCAGATTGTGACGAGGGATAAATCGTGGGTCTACCATTTCTCTCCTGAAGCAAAGGCCATATCAATGGAAACGAAAAATCTGTTATCTCCAGTCCGACGCTATTCCGCAAGCAAAGCCCAAAATTTTTCTTGAAGGGCTTGTTGAAGCTTATTAAGCGGTATGACAAATGTCTCAATGTACTTGGTACTTGTGTGGGAAAATATAGTTATTTCTTACCTTTAATGTGTCCCATTCTATGTTTTGACTTTCATACACAACTATGACCACAGTCTACAGGGGAAACTTACTTTCCGACTCACCTCGTAAATGACTCGCTCAGCTAATGCGTTAGTTGCGCCGGACGTATATATACGTCTTTCCAAATTATCATGTTTTCTGAATACTGTTATCCGCAAAATTATTCCGAATGATTTGGAATGCAATTCATTGACTTTGACAGTGTTTACAAAAAATTTACTTATTTCAGAGAATTTTTGCTTATTTATTTCTTTTCTCCACCCCCTCCCCCAACACACCACACACGAGCGTCTACATGGAAAACGGTGGCATTGGGGAGGGAATTTTCTAACTTGTAATCTGCAGTTAAGCCAGTGTTTCTCCCAAATGGGGCCCCCTGGGGGCGCGAAATCATTCAAGGGGGGCGAGCATATCGAAAATAAAAGGTTAAAAAAAATTTAAATTTAAATGGAATGAAAAAACAAAAACTTTCTGATATAATAAAAAATATAGATTTACTTTGATATGATTTTAAAATATCATCTGGTGAAAAGGTAATCAAAAATAAAAAATTCTACTTTGAACGCTCATTAGCTATCTTTTATTCCCATAACTAAATAAAAAAAATTTTGTTTGCTTTTTCTGTAATCCTACGATGGGAAATTTTTTTTTTACGTTTCTTTTAACTTAAAATATTACTTTTGCTGGCTTTCGAACTTTTCTGGTATGGTTACCCTGCATCCCTTTTTTTAGGGTTGTAAATTATATAATTTGTTGCGCTTTTTTCACAATGTGAAAGAGTTTTATGATACATGGATTAAGCATATTGAGCACTTTGAAGGATTAATTTGGGCCCAAAATTTATTTTTTTTGAGTATATGAAACATATAATACAAAAAATTAATTATGTGTGTGTGGAAAAACTGTTTATTTTTCCAAAGACCTTGACAGAGAATCCTCTAATATGACAGTCTTAATGGGGCTAAAATGAATTAAAAAATTTTTCTCCTTTCTTGGGATGGCAAAGGTTTTTAAATCTTAAGGTACTTGTTTAGACCCGGGTTCCCCCCGCCACTATTTTTTTAAAAAAATTTTCTTGAAAATGCTGCATTTTCCCTATGAATAACTTAGTGGTTTTTAATTGTGATGTTTAGACTGATTATGGTTTTGTAAATGTAAATGAGCAGAATCTAAAAATGAATTGGGGATCTGTGATCTCTCTGAAAGGTTTAAGCAGATCAAACAAAAACACTTGCTGAAATAATGCATATTAATCATGTTAAAAATAAATTTGAGAAAAGCAATAAACATGAAACGAAAGGAAAATTTTTTAATAGCTATATTAAAACTTTATCAAAAAAAAATATGAAGCCATAAGTGTACCGCAAAATGCACTTCACCCTGTCAAAAAGACAAAAAAGATAAAGTTCAACAGGATATTTGTCGATCATAAAAGGACATTTAAATTATAATAACGTGAAAAAAAATTTGACATTTTTGTTGCAAATAATTTTCCGTAATGTTAGCAAAAGTGTTTGTGATTTGTGTCCTTTTAAGGTCACGCACATTTGGAAAATTTATTCAGTTTTTGGATATTTTCTCAAATTAGAAAGATAAATAAAAAAATCCGGAAATAGTAAGTATATTTTCTCTTATTAAATTTTTTCCGAAAATTGTGATTTTTATCTTGTATATTGAAAATAATTATAAAAAAAAAAATTGGGGTGCATCACCCGCGACCATTAACTTATATCGAGTGCACCGATGTCGGGGTTTTCGCTTTAAATATTAAAAAAAAACACAAATTTTTATTCATTAGAATTTTATATTTTTTTTTATTCCCAACATTTATTCTAAATCTAATTCTGCAAAGGTTTAAAAAAAATTCCCGGTTCATTCAAAACCGTTTATAATAGAATTATTCATTTCAATAAATCTTTTTACTTTTTTGTATCATTGTCATACTTGGTTTTACTCCCCTTACAATTAAAGCTATTTTTAAAAAAAATTGTATTTTTTTTTAAAAAAAATAAACTCGTGTTAGGGGGGGAACTTAAAAGCCAGTATAATAACAAGTTTAATAATTTCAGTAAACTTCCCCATGGGCTTGTCTTGCAGAGAAAAATTTTTTCAAAGGAAGGCAAAAAATTAGAAATTGACACTCAGGTTTTTTTTTTGATATTTAGCTCAGATCTATTTTTTTGTCTTCAAAGTAACCACCCAAGAAAACCCCGGATTCAAAAAGGTATGATGTTAAAATGGTAATAGTATACGAAATCTTTTGTTTCAGTGCAGGGTTACATTTCCCTCTACCCAAATTAAAAAGAGTGATTTTTTAAAAAATTGCCCTTTATTTTCGTCAGTGGATGTGAAATCTATGAAGATTTTTTTTTCGGCAGTTGAGAGCCCTTCTGGGGTTTTTTTGGAAATGGATCCCTAACCCTTTTCGTAACTTTTATAAATTTTCCCCCTTGTCTGTGTACTTGTTGATGCTTTATTATCGTGGGAATGCTCGCAGTGTTTTTAAAATATATTATGAATTTTTTTTTAATCCCTGCCGTAAATCAAAATACCGTAAATTACAATTAACGCATGAATTATGAAATGTACATTCAAGAAAATTCGGTAGCTAATCGATTCGGACAAGACTGACTAAATTGTACGGGGTTTACCGACACATTTTTTTGTGCAGACGTCGGTTTCCCCTAGACTCACATGAACCTTCGCGAGAATGCCAGATGTAATGGATATGATAAAACAACATAGATTAGGCTATTTTTTTAATGACATTTTGTACTTTTAGAAATGGATCTTGTGGGGGAAAAAAATCTTTAATTAAAAAATATTTCTCAATCTGTTTCAATTTAAAAATTCAAAAAAAGAAAAATAACATAATTAACCTTTCAAAAAAAAGAATTTACTTAAAATATATATATTACTTAAGACCCCCCATATATAAAAAATTTTAAAACTTATCTTATTAATACTAAAATTTAAAAACAAAAGGGTTTAAAAAATTATTTGCGACCCCATGGGGTTTTTTCTTGCAAAAGCAAATTTTTTAAAGTTTTTTTTTAAATTGAGTTATTTTTTTATATTTAGCTGATATCTATATTTTTTTTCTTCTAAGCAGCCACCGCCCTTTTTGCAATATGTTCCAATTTAAAATTTTATATAGAGAAAAAGGGAAAAAAAACATAATAATTATCCCATTACTTATTTTTTTTTTTTTTCTTAAAAAGTAAATAAAATTTAAAACTTATTTATTAATTTTTTACTGTTTGTAATTAAGATCTTTTTATTGTAACTTTAGCGTCAAAAAATGTTTTTTATTGCATTCAGTAATTTATTAATGTATAAGGGGGGCGGATAAAAATTGTGATTGAGAAGGGGGGCGCCAGTATTGAAAGTTTGAGAAGCACTGAGTTAAGCGATTAATTTTATAAACGGTACAAATTATCAAGATAAGAGTTAAATTTTGTATACAAATTTATATATAACAGTCATGTAGCACCTGTAATTTTATTAAACTTGTTCCTAACTTATAATCTTACTTAATTATCCAATACACATTGTGCAGAACTGATACATTTATAAGTGTATTATATCAATGTATATATGTATTTTTTGATTACGTCAGAATATATTTTGTTATTTCAGTAAATTAATAATTTTCTTAAATAAAATCTTTTGTTTTCGACTTTTCATTGTTCCTTCGCCCCTTACGCGGGCACGCTTCACAGTACGAGAAACGCTATTTTAAAATAATTTTTGAACAATTCTTAACTTTACATATATTTATATGTAGTGTATAATGTGATAGTCTTCTTCCATGTACATATACTGGGTTGGGGCATAGCTCTATCGCCGTATCAGTCATATTAACCCGGCACTTCTCACGCAGGGTTTATCGTACCCACCGTCTAATTCTTTTCAACGCTCCCTCTAAACCTTTTTTGGAAAATGGATAGTTTCTCGTGTAGCTGATTTTAAGGTTATATCCTTTGAAGGGAATTCTACATATAAATTTTTGGATATCGCCTCTTTGGGTATGTCATACCCTGCACGTGAATTGCCGTTACAGTTCTGTATGCATGAGCACATTTTAAATTTCCTTATACTATAGTGTATTATTGTAGTTATGATGAAAAAATATGATACTTAAGTAATTTAATAGATACAGTATATTTAATAGTACAACAGTAACTTCGGATTAAGAAATTTTCTTTGTAATTATGATGAGGAAGTATCAAATGATGAAGAGTATATCAGCAAGTATGATTCCTCCACTGAAATGGATTGAGATTTGAAAATCGATCTGATCGATTTGAAAATAAATGTTTTATATGTAGAGAAACAAAAACATTTGGGAAGAACATAATTTTAAAGGAGACAACTGGTACACATCTTTATGCACTTTCTGATGAAATTTTTTTTTAAAAAAAAAAAACCATTGCCGGTACAATAAGAGAAAATAAAAAAAGGAATTCCAAATTTTTTAATTTAAAGAATAGAGAATTTTAACGCTACATGTTAAGTTTTAAAAAGATACAGATTTTACGTGTGAAAAATATAATAAATATATTGAATTTCCTACTTTTCTTCCTTTTTAACTTTTGCATGCAAATTTTATAGTAAAAACAGAATGTAAACAAACTTGGGCATGAGATAAACTGCGCGAGAACTTTCGGTCGTTTTCTTCGCGCAAGTGATGGCGCGTTAATGATACGTTCAAGACATTTTAACACAGGGCCCACTCAGAACTATCTGTGGGTAACATTATGTCTACTATGGTGACTGGGGGTCGCGGTAGTCTAATGGTTATGGTCGTGGATTCGAGGCAGGTGTGTCATGAGTTAGAACCCGTGTTCCACTGAAGACCCGACATGTAGAGGTCAATGTTGCACGTTAAATCTTTAGCGAGGTGTGGAAGCTCAGAGAGGAGGTTCCAGCTCAGTGTCATCCTCGTCACATGCCCGAGATCATACGTCAACAGCCCTTGTGTTGCTTTATAGGGCGCGACTTGTAACCCTCCCTTTCGCTCATTCAAATAAGAAAATATTATATGTAACTGAATTGAATTTCCCTTTAATTGATATGAGTGTAGTAACTATATCTGATTAAGTTACAGAATGGCGAGTGAGAGATATGTTTACGTCGAGAAATAAAGAGAAACAAGATCTATTGACGATGGACCTCATAAATTTGAGCCATGGCAAATGACGAGGATGAACCTGAGCTGGAAAGGAGGACACCAATAAGGGACATTGAGTCTCGAAAAATTTAACGTACCCCCGTCTTCTTAACGCGGTTAATCTTCGAACCCTCTGCCCAATGGTGATACCGTTAAGGCTGTCTTCGGTTAACGTTAAGTGGCCGTGGTAGCCGAGTGGTATAGGTATTGGATCGTGGCTGGCCTTAACGCGAGTTCGAACCCAGTACCAGTAAAGACCCGCCGTGTAGGGCAGCGATGCACGTTAAATCTGTCGAGAGCTGAAACATCCTCACGTTGGTGTGGTGTAGTAGTTAGGAGAGGGGAGTGCCAGCTCAGGTATCGTCCACGTCACTTGACCATCGTTCAAAATTTGCGTGGTCCGTCGCCAAAAGCCCTCGTGTAGCTGAAAAGTGCGACGTTAATATTCAATCAATCGGTTAATGTTAAAGAATAGGACCCGAACTTGAAACATTTCTTCAGATATAAAAGAAATGAAACATTAATATGATATTCTTAGAATATTTATTAGACTTTGACGTCATCCACCTGCCTCTGATCCTAACATTCAACAAGATCTTCCTCTCTACACAAACTCGATTAACTTTGTTTTCCCATTCAGGACTCCCACTTGTTAGCGCAAAAATACAATTTCAGATAGAAGATGGTTGATTAATTGAATATTAACGTCGCACTCTGTTTAGCTACACGAGGGCTTTTGGTGACGGACCACGTGATTTTGAACAATGGTCAAGTGACGTGGACGACACCTGAGCCGGCACCTCCTCTCCTAACTACCACACCACACAACGGGAGGACGTTTCAGCTCTCGACAGATTTAACGTGCATCGCTGCCCTACACGGCGGGTCTTTAGTGGTACTGGGCTCGAACTCGTGACGAGGCAAGCCACAATCCGATACTTATACCACTCGGCTACCGCGGCCATCAGATAGAAGATGGAGGATCTTTTATAGATCCCTATCCCTGTGACGTGAAGAAACGTGATATGATATTTTTGCTTCACTACCCTATAGTGACCAGCATTTTTTATCATGCTTCCCATTTTTAACCGAGTTGATCCATTTTTTTCTGATATAAAATGTGTTTCGCATTTTGTGTTGTTAAATGGGCTATGCCTTCACGTATTAAAACGAAAAATAAAGTATTCATTTAATATTTTGACATTTTTAAAAACACTATATTGTTAACAGAGATACGAGTTATAATGTTGAAAATTTCCATGGAAGTTGAGGAATTTTTTCTGTCTGAAAAGTTGCTTCGCGTTTAGTTCAATCTCTCGTACTTTTACCGAATACAGCTTTAAGAGAGAGAAAAAGATATTTTTGAAATTGCAGTTGTGTGAATTAACTCATGACGTCTTAAAACAATAGGATATATATTTTCAATCGCCTTAGTTCTCGATATATTTCTCATTTAAATTAACTACTTCTTGTGGAGGTTCATTAAGTGCAGTTTTTATATCCAAACTTGATTCAGATATAAATAGTGAGCAGCAAATGCTGTTAATTCTTTTCAGAGATAAGTTTTGATTGTTTCAAGAGGACGATATATTTTTATATAATGCATAAAAATTAAACCTATTCTAAACTTTAATTTATCATTGTTTAGTCAAAAAATATTTTGAAAGGAAGTTTTTGCATCTTATATCTCTCTTGAATATAATCATTGCCGCCCTTCCGGTATAGTGGTTATTGACGCTGACTGCAGTGCCGTAGAACCTGGATTCGAATACCGCAGAAGGCATGGATGTTTGTATTGTAATCTTTCATGATTTAAATTCATTATCTCCTTTGTAATGTGTGTTTCATGCTTACTTCTTTAAGCCCCCGTGTGATAATTTGTGGTGCATGAGGATTGATAAATGTTCCAATGAAAAAAAGAACATAATCCCCCTCTGAGATTATTTCAAAGAGACGTGCACTTTTTGAAGTTATACTTCTTTTGGGGCGTTATAGAAATAGAGGATGAGGGTAAATTTTTACAATGCGCGCGCACTCCGTCACGTATGTGATGCAGAACGAAAATCCTTTGTCAAGAAATATACAGAATGGGACAAATCATTCTCGCCTTCGAAATTCTCAGAAAAATATATCTCTTCACTTCCCTGAAGAAAGGGATACC
>BMAV01014123.1:60665-82011 GCA_019973955.1 Trichonephila inaurata madagascariensis
ATTTCCAGAAATAGGTTTACCATATCTAGTGTATCAAAGTAGAGTTATCAAGATGGCACAATTATTGCCAACCCAAAATAATTCGCGCCAAGGGTGTGGGCTCTCCTAGGACTGAACCCATGTCTTAATACATATTTAACAACCGTATTTATACTCGAATCTAAGCCACCACTGTTTTTCCAGTGCTAACGCTTCTGAAAATCGGGAGCAACATAGAATGGATGGCAAAACATTTGTTGGGTGAGGGAAATTTTGTTTCCAGCCGTTTTTAAAAGGAAAAATGTAACCGCCCATTCTGGCCACTTGCATCTATGGCTTATCTCATGGCGTAGTTTATCTACAGTCTTCAGTTTATCCTAAACATTGTAGTCTGCCTTATTTAATAATTTTTTTTGTGTGTGTACGATTTTTTTAAGGTGTCTCAAGACCCTTAACAGATCTCCATGCACTCGGGAAAAAAAAAACATCCTTCTTCAAACCAATGTAACTTAGCAATAATACAAAAAGAATAATTTTAAACTTTAACCACACGATTATCATATATATATTTACATCATTTCTCAAATTTTCAGAGAATTTGAGAAAAATTGAAAAAGTTATATAAATTGAAAAAATTTTTCAAAAATATTAAAATCAGTATGCTACACCGCGCGGGATTCTGAAGTACCAAATTAATTTTATTTGGTATAAAAATGTTTACTTTGAAAATTATTATAACTTTTAAGAAATTTAGAGGAAAAAAAATTAATTACAATTAAAACGAAAATTTTAAGAAAAAAATAAATTTTAATTCAAATAAAAAAAATTCTATTAATTTTCTTTAAATTGTTGCATAAGTTATGTGAAGAGCCTTATTTTGAACACATGTATGAAATTTCAAATTAATATCATAAATAGTTTGAGAAATCGTACGTGCAATCTAAAATTTTTTGTTTTGAGAAAAATGAAGTTAAACCTAAGAGACAGAGTTTTTGTTAAAGTTTCACTAGTTATTTCTAAATAACTTCAGGGGTTTTCCCAGTATCAACACAATTTTGGTATCAATAAGCTCAGAAATGTTGAGGATTTAACACATAACTTTTTCAAAAAATTGAAACATTTGCAATTCACGAGTCCCGAGAGGCCTTAATTACCTAAACATCTAAGATATTGGTAATAGTATCAAGACGGAGTTCACTGTGACGCAAGTATGAAAAGGGTGGTAATTTTATACACAGAAATAAACGGAAACAGAACAGCGGTCACTGAAAATTTGACACGAACGAAACAAATATATGTCGATGGCACAAGCAAAGTGAAATAATTTTTTCTTGTTAATGTTCAACCGTCTTTTATAAATCCTCTGTATTCTTCCAATAAAATGTTGCATAACAAATGCATTGGATGCCAGGGAAGACGACTCCGTACGGGATAATGGTGACGCCGACACCGATTCCGAAGTCAGCTGTTAACAATGGGAGTGATGAATTTTTTTCAAAACATGATACTGACGGTTAGATCAGCTAATGAGAGAGAAAAAAATTATTCATTTGTTTAAAATTTCTTAAGAATCTAATATTGATGAACCTTTTTTACACAACTTTATATTTATCTCAAAAACGAGTACAGAATTGTGGGTGTTATTTAGAATCGATAACATTTTTTTCACAAAAACACTGAGAATTTAGGGTGCAGCTGAGAATGGATGGCGTCTTAAATTCGAGTAAATACGGTAGGTATATTGTTAGACATAGATCTGCTCTTTCAAAATTAATTGTACGAAGTTGACTATATTTATACGAACATTTTAGTATGTTAAGAATTTACCAGATCTATTCGAAGTCAGAATATTTACTACTTTTCTTAGGATTATTCACAGCAGTTAAGGTTAAATTAATCCTACACACAAATAGAATGCAATTAATGATTCTCTTGCATCTTAAATTTAGTTAATTTGCAAACAAATAAATAATTTTGTATTAAATTTCCTATTAAAAATACGTGTTACAAAAACTAAGAAAATGATACTTAAGAAATAAAAGGTCAAAAAGTTAAATACTTACTTCGTTAAAAATGGACAGCAGCTAAAATTATTTACGAGATAAAAAAATTTGTAACTGTGATTTGTTAATGGATTGAATATGAAGCTATACGAGTACTGGAGTATTTAAAAACTTAAGTGTTGCCGAATATTTTATAAACTCTTGTACACATCGTTAAAAAATATTATTGTAATAAAAAAAAAATTTTACTCTTGCTGCAGAGGAAAAAAATAGAGCTTTTGATGCATCTGAGTAGCCTTAAATAAGACAGAGTGAGTGAATATTAAAGTCGCACTGTTCAGGTACTCGAGGCCTTATGGCGACGGACCTCGTCATTTTAAACCATGGTCAAGTGACGAGCAAACTTCAGCTGGCACTCCCTCTCCTAACAACCACACCAACGGGAAGACGTTTGAGAGCTCTCAATGGATTTAATGTGTATCGCCCCCCTACACGGCTGGTCTTCTGCGGTACTAGGCTCGAATTCATGACACGCTTAGCCATGATCCGATCCCTTGACCCCTAGGTTACCGCGGCCATCTACTATTTCGACTGGTCACCGCGATAGTCTAGTATTTATGGTCGCGGACTCGTGTCACACGTGTCATGAGCTCGAGTGGGTGAGTGAATATTAACGTCGCACTCTTCAGCAACACGAGGGCTTTTGGTGACGGACCACGTAATTTTGAACCCTAGTCAAGTGACATGGACGACACCTGAGCTGGCACTCCCCTCTCCTAACTACCACACCACACCAACGGGAGGACGTTTCAGCTTTCAACAGATTTAATGTGCATCGCTGCCCTTCACGGCGGGTCTTTAGTGGTACTGGGCTCGAACTCGTGATAAGGCAAGCCACTATCTGATACCTATACCACTCGGCTACCGCGGCCCCCGCAATCACGTGAAGAAGATGCATCAGAACTACCACCATACTCTCACTTCCACACCACACCATCGTGAAGATTTTGAGCCACAATAGATTTACCATGCATCAGCCCTTCTACACGGTGATCAATGACGTCAGAAATCTAATAAATGAGTTGGCCACGATTTCGTGACCATGACCACTAAGCCTCCAGTGCCAAAATCAAA
This sequence comes from Trichonephila inaurata madagascariensis, assembly GCA_019973955.1. NCBI lineage: Eukaryota > Metazoa > Arthropoda > Arachnida > Araneae > Nephilidae > Trichonephila > Trichonephila inaurata. The sequence continues at coordinate 63,782 of BMAV01014123.1, forward strand.
TGGAAATTGGAGACAAATCTTATTTTCGGTGTAAATGTCAGAACTGGTGTATTATTTGTGAAATTCTTTTAACACATCCAAGATGCTATGGAAATAAATAATAACCCCAATTATTACACACGCGGAAGTCGTATAGTATTTGACTATATTTAAAGAATTAACCATATTCACACACATTGTGTGAGTATGGAGAATATGGAATGTTCCAACAAGAACCAAGATTCTCAAAGTCAGAGACAATCCCGTTTTTTTTAATTCTTCAATCATATGTCAGTTGGAGTTTTTGTACCAACTTTGTCTCTTTAAAATTTCGATTTAATTCTTAACATTTAATTTAACCCATTGAATGCCAACTACAATATTTTTTTATTTCTAATGGCAGATTATGAACATTTATTACAGAGTTCATCAATCTACCTAGTACATCACCAAAAGCTGGTATCTCTTTTTTTAGTGCGGTGTCATATTGGCGGATACCAATAGCCGCAGGTAATTTTGACGCCCAGTTTCCTCCCTAGAGAGAGGCACCTGAGCTCTGATGATGCGACCCTGTACTAGGATTTAACTTTACCTAGAGCCCGCCTCCCCCTTAGGGATCTTTTACATGTCGTATAATTATACGACATGGCCGCTGTCGATTTTCTGCATCATGAAAATTCATCGACTTGGGCCGGTTTCGAGTGAGTGATTTTGAGGTTTAATGGCGCAAGGGCCAATTTTGGCTTAACTGCGCCATGGGCCGGGGTCGAACCCACAACCTTGTGTACAGAAGGCCAACGACAAACCAATCATACCACCCAGCCGACGCCAACTACAATATACCTCGTAGTAATAAAAAGCGTGTATACTACAACTACCAGCTACAAGATATCTCTTAGTGTGTGCTGAAATTTTAGATTGATTACACATCTCCATTTGAGTTAGGAGTTATTAGAAAGGATGAATGAAAAATTTATAAGGAGCAAACAGCTTAGTACCTATCAATATTTATTATTAAAATAAATTTTTATTGTTGTCACTGTGTGTGTAATGAGCTTTAAAGCAAGGATAAACACAAAGTGCAATTGAGTTCTTAGGACACACTGGATGGCTTTTTCTGCGTTTTTTTTGCTTTGTACGCTACGGACATGGCGGGTTTGTAGGAGAATTTCTAAGTAATGAAAATCAATTGTATTTGTATTATAGTTGCAACTTTCTCCTTCACTGTTGCTGTCGTCATCAAATAAATGCATAATAACTGATTTCCTAAATTGTGACGCATCCTCGTATTTTTATTACCTTGATTTCTTTAGTTAGAGAACATTAATGCATTCTGCAGGATTATTTCGAAGTAGTGTAAAACCATTTTCTTCTACCAATGGATGGTTTTTCTAAGGTCTGTGTGATAACTATTACTTATCATTCTCATGCGATCTCATACAGATAGTTACGCATTTGTATGAAAATAGGACGAAACATTACACATCTGACTGTCACCAGATGAAATTGGTTGACGAGCTTGTAAAATCAAACAAAATGAAAAGAAAATCTTTGTATTTTGTCTATTTTAGTCGGGTTTGTTGTACTTAAGGACGAAACAGCTTCGAATTTTTTTTTTCTTCCTTTTTATTCAACCGCTCAACATTAATACACTATTTGCAAAGCACAGCAAAATTTCAATTTTTATTTCAGATTAATTGTTAGCTTCAAGGTAGTGATCATGTCTAGTGTATTCCAGAGAAAGCTCTGGTCTGTTGGTACCGCTGGGCAGAGAAGAACATTTGCAGTGGCACGCATGAGCGAACATATATGAAGATTTTAATTAAAAAAAACCATTATACAAGGTATGACACAAAAGAACTAGATTAAGTATGTAGCTTGAAAAAAAGAGTAAAGTTGACAACAACTGCTTTAGTGACGACATCCCACGCACCTCCTCTATCCATGTGGCCAGTTTCGCCTTGAATGATCATGCCAGTTTTTAGTGCTGCGTCAGTGAGTGAACACGTGCAACTGCATTCTGTTGCGAAAATGTCGAAGCAACATAAATTTTTTTGTGAAACTTAATAAATCAACCCGAAAACATTTCAAATACTAACCGAGCCTTATGGAGATGAAACTTTGTCTTGTGCACATGTGTTTGAACGGCATAAACGGTTTTTAGGAGGAATTGACCAGTGCAGTAATAATTACCGTAAGTGTCATTACATTATATCAGTAACTTTATATCATCATATTTTGTAAAATGTCACGTGTTTTTTTTTTTAAACCCAGGGCAAGACTCTAAATTTACCTGGCATTGAATGGGTTAATAGCTAGATAACGATCAAACTCTGAGATGCTCACACACACAATTAACAGAACAACACTTATAAAAATACAACATCTGGGCTGTTGTGCTTACTTGATTCTTTATTACCACCAAAATCTTGTTCAAGGTTCACCTAAATTAATCGCTTGCCTGATTATTCCGAATTATCTCGGGTTCTTACATATTGCAGTTAATTATCCTCCCGAGAAAGCTCGGGCAAAGCAGAATTTGTCAGTATGGTTTTTTTTATCGCGGTTTTTCTAGGCTTGGAAGAAACGAAAGGAAATATTCAGCTTTCAAAGCTTTGTTGGTTTCGCGGAGCTTTTGGCGGGACAGGTCACGTGTTTTATCCATTGTATAGTACACGTCGGCTTGTGGATTAGTAATGCATAAAGAAGAATAGTTTCGTTGAAAAAAAAGTAAAATAATGGCGATGTGATGATGCAAGATAGCGAAAGAGATGATTTTTTAGATAGTGATTATGAAGAGGTGGACATTGAAAATAGTGGAAAGGATTCTTCTGAATGTAGCCTACATTTTGTATCAAGAGGTTCACGATCACAAACAATTTAGAATGGAACTGGTTGAAAAAATAATTTCAGAAAATCATCGTGACGAGTTTTTTGTCACATCAGGAAGACCCAGTATTAGTCCTTGCCACTCAGTTTAACCTCAGAGGATTTTCCAGATGTTATTATTGAAAAAAAAATCAAATCCAGTAGATAGTGTACACTGTGCTTCCGTAAAAGAGATTCCAGAGGTAAGCCTGTAAGAAAAGAGACCAAATACCAGTGTACAGAATATCAGGTATCATTTTGTGTTGTCCCTTGTTTCAAAAACTATCATACAAAGACTAATATTTAACTTTTTTTCCATTTGCCTGAGATAACTCAGAATAGTAAACTAATATTAAAACTAAATGTTTTTACAACTGTAAAAAAATTAAAAATTCAACTTATACCCTACATATTTTGTTTTGTTTCGTTTTCTTGTATTTAATAATAAAATTTTAAAAAAAATTGACTATTTTTGCAATTTTTTCCAAAATAATATGTAAGGGAAGCGGTTAAATCTTATAAAAATAACAAAAATAAATTTAAGTAGCAAAAATGATTTAAAATTTAATTTTAAAAGATATGTGTAATTTGTGACTAAAATAGAATGCACCAGCTCTAATACAATTGATTTTTCGAAACTTTCCTTCTAACTAAAGCGAGAAGTTTCAAACATAATAATAATTTTCTCTCAATCGTCTTGGTTTGATGGTAGTGTTCGATTATTATGTAGTTTATATAGATAATATTCATAATCTATTCACTTGTGTTAAAACATTCTTTTGATAACCTGAATGACAATTATCCAATTACATCTTTTATTAGTGTATTATAATATACCACAAAACTGAACAATTTTTAAACTGTAGTGTCTTTTATTATGTGACTGTGTTACCTTTTTATCATCAAATAAACTGAATGAAATGGAGAAAAAGTTTCTTACTAGACTTTCAACCCTCTCAATTATTGTCGTTGACTTAATAAAATTTGTAAGAAATAATATCTAACAAATTAAATTGACACTTAAATTTTTCTATAATTAAATTTTTATCTATATTTCAATTTTTCTATAATAAAAGTACGGAGATATAATTTAATGTATAATTCATCATATATAAGACAATTGTACAGTGTTGATAGACAAGCTTTAATTGTTTCAGTAACATAAGAAATGCCATCATTTAACAATCAAAGAAATTAACATCGATATCTTTAATATCTTTTCCTTTGAACTTTGATGGCATGTTACATTTTCCAGAAACGGCAGAAGGTTTGTTTCTTATGAGCCATGCTAAGCGGCAATCGCATGTGATAGGATTATCTAGAAAGAAATAAACATTATACATAAAAGTAGGTAATAATCATTTCATCTCAGAATAAGTAATTACATTAAAGTTCTCTTCTACATATAAACTGGTATTAAACTCTATTAATCGAGTTGTTTAAAAGAATAAGGAATTCAACAAATATCTATAATATATCAGTACGCTGTATAAGAAACTGATAATTAAAATACAGAGTGATTCATAAAGAAGTATACACTTTCCTGATGTTGTAAGACATTTACAGTCGAAGACTGTAAGTGTTAAGCGTACCGGAAGGTAGATAACTCTATATTACCTAAGGTATATTGAGTTATAAGGTACTAAGAGCAGCGGAAGTTAGATATACTCTTAAAGTTTGGGTCTGTCACCAGACGGAAGGGATGAAGGCAATATCCACAGTGCAACACGTGCGAGATTCCCCCAAGACAAATGCTTTTGGTGTAGTGTCCAGAAAGAATGTGTTTGACCCCTTTGTATCTTCAACAAATTTAATTATCAACCTATATTAAATTATTTTTAAAGAACAGTACCTTTATCCTGTCTGAAAATCCTCTCAGTACCTTGAATTATGTCATTTCCGATGGAAAAACTTGACCTTGAACACCATCTTAACTGTATAATTGTATGTGTAATTTCGCCTCTAGGGAATTCATAACATCTAAATACTGTAAACACTCGAACCCTTTAAGCCGAACGACAACTTCAAAATAAGTTCTGTAAGTTATGTATTGATGTGAATTTTCCCGCTTTGATTTGTCTTGTTTCAAAAAAAATTATTTTAATCGGTAAATATTTAAGACACTCCCATAACATAAGGGAAAATCATAATTATACAAGCCCTCAAACAACTGCAAGCGAAATTTTATAAAACTTTCGAAATTTAAGCTAGTTTTGAGATAAAAAGTCAGATATGAAGAAAAAGAAAGATTCCATAATAGAAAAATGTCCACTTAAAAATTATTAATATTAGGAAATTAATTTATTTTATTGGTTGGTGGTTGTGTTTATAGAAATGTAGTTATATTTTCATATAGGAAAGGTCCTATATACCACCCAAAGGCAATGTACAGATAATTGTCCAAATTCAAACTGTCCTGAGGACAGTAACTAATTTGTTGCCAGACAGCCAGAATGACAAGACAAGAGAACAGGTGGTCAGGGAAGTTCTTACATTGCATGTACATTCTTGCCCTGTCTTTGTGGATTTTCATCCCTCTTAGGGGGGTGCCTCAAGTCTGGTGAGGGTATTCGCTAAAGTCCGATTTGTGACGAGTAGCTCGGAAATTTAACATTTAAATTTTACATTTTTTTCTTTGATCTATACCTTGTCAATAAATTCTTATCGTTCAATGTGACAACAAAAAGTAGTTTATCATTGTTTAGCTTTGTGACGAGGCTTTATCGCGACTTCCGCTAACTGTCCTCTTGGGATTCATTGGGGCCAGAATGGCAATTCTTTCCAACCAACTCAAGAAGAGAACGTGTTTATGCAAATTAGGAATCATATATATTGTGGAAGGTTAGCATTTGCGGAGATCGCTAAGTGGAGAAGTAATGCTAGAAGTGATCGCTAAGTGAAGTGAGATAAAGTCTAGAAGAGGAGTCTTAATTCTGGGAGTTGGCCTAACAGTGCCGGTGTAGATAAGTCAAAAGTGGGATCGGCGGAGCATTGCCAGAGCCAGACAGATTAAAGGTTGAATTGACGTTTTACGGACCGTAGCTGTTTACCCAGGAAATAGCGTTAAGATGGTTCATCTAAACTATAAAGATAGTGCGAATACTATTAAGTTAGGATTTAATATATAAATATAAATTCAGTTGTTAATTGCGCTAATTATCAGAAATACGTGTTGCGTCTACTCACTCTTGACCAGCATCCTCTTAGACTAGTATTGCTGTTGTATTATATATATAAATTAAGATCAGAATAAACTGATTTTATTATGACTGAGTTTAGTGGTGCATCCTTCCTTCCCTTAGACGTTGGTCGCGTGGTGTGTGGTGAGAGGGTATCCCCAACGGATGGGATACCACAGCTTTCTTACTTCTTTAGCTAAGACAACATCGGTCTCGTTTTTTTAAATTTCAGCATGGGCTGGTACCCATTGGATGATGCATTTCTTATCTGACCTGAAAATTTTGTGCAGAACATTTGTATGTACAGGACAAGCACTAAGTCTCCTTTTTGAATCGCTTGAAGGAAAGATGTGGAACCACTGAATATGATTATTCCTTCAGATTTCTCTGAAACTTGGAGATTTAAATATCCGTTTAATGAGAACTCACACACACAGAGGTGTAGTAAGATGAGATTTCTCCTGCGCCGACTTGGAATTACTTTGTTCTGCTACCCAGTAGAATGATGAAATTGATACCAGCTCCTCCATTACATTATTATAGTTAGTGTTTTGTGAATTATTATAATTTAGTTTTTAGTTGTTCATACTAAAAAATAATACGTACCATCCAACTGAAAGAACTGAAGTTTTGTAACACCAAAAAATGCAGATTCGGGTAATACAACAATATTATTCGACCTAAGACCTATTGTTTGTAGGTTTGGCATATTCGTGAATAAATTATCAGGAATGGATGTGAGTTGGTTGTAGCTGCAACAAATCAAAAAGGATGAGTAACATTAAAATACAAGGCATTAATGTTATAGATGTTTCACAAATATACAATTAACCTTTTTAAAAAATAATATTTCTCATGTATTATAACATAAAACTATGCATTGTTACATATTCAATACATAGCTGAAGGCACAATTTTCAATAATTTGAAATAAGAAATTAATTCAAATTTCTTATTTCAAATTAATTCATTATCTGTTAATATCTCCTTTAAAGGGGGAAAAATCTAAGAAAATTATCTTAAAATATATACTACTGTAAAAATATATATGTAGCAATTAATTTTTTGTTTTTTAAAATAAAATTTAATGAATTCTCCAATGAAAGAAATGTATCAATACAGGGAAATACGTTTAATGCGAAAACGCTTAAGACGATATATCGATTAACATGAAATAATACAACGGTCTTGATAAACTACTATGTATTTTCAGGCATTTTTTTCTCTAAAAACAAAACTAAAATCGCTTAAGGGGGTTCACCCATTTAATGGTTTAAAAAAAATCATAAGCTGCTTCCTTAACATGTCTAGAATATGGTGGTAAGTTAGTTTCTTAAAATTCGAAGTCGTTATAAAGAAGCCGGTGTTATAGAACAGCTGTTTGTAGCGCTAAGTTAAGATTTTCATTGTTTTAATCGGATTTGAAACTTTAAGTGCATTTTTCTCAAAACTGTGTTTTTCAAACTTTCCTCCATCGTATCTCAAGAACGGTTTGACCGAGTGACTTCAAATTTATAGGGTAAACTCAAATGAAAATCTCTCACCAAATGAACTACGACCACATTCCAAAATTCAAAACATTTATATTTTTTATAACAAAAACATTAAAAAAACTCCATGAAATTCGAAATTCTTTCTTCAGAAGCCTACTAAAAATCCAATTTTTTGATATTTTCATTTGAGTGTAGTTCATTTGTTGCATTTAAGCTTATAGATTAAAACACTGTTAATTTTTTTTAAATTTCAGGTAAGCCAATCAACCGGAATTTTGGAGGAAGTGAACGGCCAATTCTTCGATACGGGTGTGTTCAGAGTGCTATAACTCACGTTCTATTGGATATTTTTGGCTAAACATTTATATACATACTTCTAAAACACATAAATAAATGATAAAAAACTTATTCTATCCTCTTACTAGTTGTCAAAAAGAATCCCCTAAGAATGATAAAAAAACAGGCCGTCACATGGGTGAACCCCCTTAGCACGAAAAGATTTCCCTTCTGGTTGAGAGAGGATATTGAAACTGAGCCCTTATTTAAATAAATGTTTTAGGAAATTTCTTTGTTTTTAGACTTCTTTATTCTATATCATCGGAAGAATTCGTTGCAGTAGATGATGATATTTTGCGTACAGCCCCAATTATGGCAGACAAAGACATTTTGGAGTTTGTTTAAAGAGCTCTAAAAATATCATTGGGGCAGATTTGGACGACGAAAATGAAATGAATAATGTAGTTGCTGTTCCCACGACACCCGAAATGATGAACATCATGAAAGTATGCGCAGTTATTTAGAAGCACATTCCAATGGTGAAATGAATAATAAAATGACGATATCGAACAATTAGTGGATTATTTGATGCTAAAAAGCATAATACAAGAAAAATATCAGTTCATTTTCTAAAAACTTTAAAAAAATGTTTTGTTTTTCAAAAAGCTTGAAACATTTGTATTAAATTTTTTTTTTTTTATTCATTGATTTTTATTAAATACATGCAAAAATTTTGACATATGTATGGTTATAAAATGTGCTCTAATAAATTTTGTTGAATAGACTTTTTTTTTGCTGATTTGCTTTTTTTGCAATATGTGTGCTTTAACACGAAATTCTTTTAACACCAAAAAAAAATTTCACTATCTTTAATTTCGTATTAAACTATTTTCACTGTGTTGTTTACCTTAAATTTCTTAAATACATTTAAATTTTATTTAGTAAAACTCTTAAATTATGAGACTTTCACATACTTGTGTACTTAAGATATGCTTATGCGTAAGAATTCAAGCATTTAAAATAATCAGCTTTCAATAAAAGTTTTATAAGGATAGGGTGGAATTATATACAAAACTCACATTATATTGGCATAAAACTACTTATAACGTATTTTATCTTTTGAATATTTGTGGTCAAATTAATTCTTTTAATATAGATTATGAAATAAGTCCTTACAATATTAACTAATATTTCATATGAATACAAAACATAAATATTAGTAGATATTTTATGAAGCTGTACATATATTATACACGAGGGTCATCCAAAAAATAAAGACCGTTTAGTTATACAAAAGGAAAAACACAAAATATGTAATGGAAAAAATAATTATGTTACGTAGCTGAAGCTTTCTTCAATTCTTTACTTAATTACCGTCATCATTTACACATTTGTCGAATTTGTTCAAGAGATTTAGAATTCTTATGCCATACCGTTTTATGTTATAGTCAATTCAATAAACCAGGTGTTCACTGTATTCAAACAAAAGACCAATAATCAGGTCCTTACTCTTAGTGATTAATATCTTTTCCCTAAACTGAAACATTTTCTGGACAGTAAGCGTCTTAGAAGCGATGAAGATGTGGAGAATTCTGTAACAACCTGCCTTATATAGTCATGTTATATTCTCTTGAACATTGTCTGCTGAAAAGTATAACAAATCTGAAGTTCGTGAACAAATATGATAAATGTTGAAATGTAGGAAGGGATTATGAAGAGAAGTGAAAGAAGCTTACAGCATTATCCTAGAATTTATTTTTTCCCGATAAATTAGTTTTTATTTTTTGGATGCCTCTGTGGTATTTATAAACTCAACGCGTTATACATATTTTTGCATACATACTTGAAATACAAATATCGAGCATTGAAAGGTACTGGAAACATGTCCCTACTCAGTGTTGTTATTTTGCAGTGATCAATAGCTAATTTATCTAAATTAACAAAATCTCTAAAGGTTCCTAGAAGAAAGAGCAATACATTATCATTTAAGCAATTTTTAGTCATTTTTTATTTACATATAATTTTGCTTCATATTCTTAAAAGCTAAAAAAATACAAATACCAATAAATGTATGTATTTGTGTTATTAATAATCCTCAGTTTTATAAAACGCATTTGACTTTGTCGGATAATTATTAATTAATATACTTACAAAATGAGCAATTACTTTTTATCTTTACGTAAAAAAATTTTAGACTAATTTTAACAAAATAGGATTAATTTTTTTCTAAAAGTTTATAACTGGCACTAAAATTATCCTAAATATATTTATATCTTCTTGCAGCAAAAAAATAAGCTCTAGTGGATAAATATTTGATCACACACATTAGAAATATTTACTTCAATGATGAAATAACTTTTAAAATATATCAATGTATGAAAAAGTGTGCTTAATCTCAGCATCAAAACACCATTCTCTTCTATTTTAAAAGTTTATTATTCGATATTATTTGTAACTATCTTTGTTGCTGCTTATTCCACCTGATCGACAGTAACATCAGATCAAGGTCGATTATATTCATCGCGGCTAAGGGTTAGGTTTTTACGCCTGCCGTTAGTCTTAGGTTTTACCACCATGCATGTGACTGTACGATGTTTCTCGTTTGAACCGCAATTTTTAGGGAGAACATTCTGGGCTTATAAGAGTGTGCGAACCCTGTCAATTTGCTTCAAATATTTGTGCCAAAATAAGTGCCACATTTGTGAAAAGTAAGAAATGAAAATGAAAATACCAAGATAGGCTAATTTCAATCAGAAAAAAAATTTTTAATTGATATTTAAGAAATTTCTTGCTCATAATATAGTTTCGGGATTACATACCAGGTTTTGAAGAAGATTTTGATGACGAAATATTTCCTTTCATTAAGATGGGTTATTTTGTACGAGTTGCTTCCGTTTGACATGAAGTTTTTCCTTCATGACATTACCAAATGAATTCAACAGCATCAATTAAATTGTCAATATTCTGTCAATATTCTTTAAAATCCGAGATCAAGTGCATTTAAATCTGGACTAGGGTTTGACGGTTTTTTAAACCTCGGATTTAAAAAAACCGGTTTTTAAAGTAAATTTTTTACATTTAAAAACTGGTTTTTCTTTAAAAAAATTACAAAAACCGATTTAAAGAATGATTATAATGTCAAGTTAATTTTAAACTTATTTGATTTGCTATTTAATTCCATGCAACGGGCTACAAATACATTTTACTAATTTGTGAGTTGCATTGGCCACTAAAATAAATTTGAAATTATTATATGCTTTAGAAGAATGAATTCAAGACAGAAAAGTAGGATTAGAGCAACTCGTTTTCTGTATTTGCAAGATCCACAAAATATTTCTAGTTCAGCTAAGAAGTCTAGTGTACTTCATTTTTTTTTATTGAGAACATTTATATCTCCATGCACCACAAAGTATCACACGGGGGCTTACATAGAAGTAAGCGTGAAGAGAAGGATTACAACACAACATTCGAGCCCACACACCACACACACAGCCCCTACGTTACCGCAGTCAGTGTCACTAACCATTATACCGGATGGGCGGCAGTGTAGTGTGATTTACTTAGGTTCAAAAACCGAAACTATTAAATTATCTCTGAAATATATTGTCCAGAATACTTCCAAATTCTTATGTGGTAAACAATTCGGATGAAAGGCAAATCGAGAAAACTACTCATCAGAGTAATTCTTTTTTTTAAAAGAAACCATGGAAAAAAATCAATTAAATAGTTTCTTGAAGACTCTGAAGAAGAACTTACAAATCCAAAGACACTGAAAGCTGAATTTTCATTATTTGAGGCAACAAATAAAAGAACAAAAAACTTTGTTTCCTTGAAAACTGTAAAAGCGAGCTCAGTACCTAGTGAACAAGTATTTTAAATTTCAAACAATATAGGGCAGAAAATAAAAAAAAAGACATAGCCACCTTTCAGGGGATATTTTATGTTTTTAAAATCCTATTTTCTTTTTGGGGAAAAATTAAAATAAGTGAAAATAATATTTGAAATTTTTATTTGAGTTTTCGTTATTTTGTGTAAGTAATATGCGAGTGTAATTCTTAAATTTTGTGTATATTTTTTGATATTGATTTCGTCTATTGTTATTTTACATAAATTAAATTAAATATTTTTCCCTATTTTAAATTTTTTTCGACAAAAATTCGAAAACCGGATAAGAATGGTTTTTTGGAAATATTGAATTCGAAAACCGTTTTCCAAAAAGTAGGTTTTTGTATAAACCCTAATCTGGAATATTTGGAGGTTGATATTGTAGTTCCAAATTCCATCCATCTTGTAAACTTTCTTTATCATTCTGGGATCCTCCACTTCCATATGAGGTTTGGCATTAGAAAGTAGCAACTAATTTGGAACAAAATGTTTGACCTTACATGTAGCAACAAATTTTGGATGGAGGAAGTATGTAATTTATACATTTTTTTAAAATTTAACAAGAGTAATATAACGCTTCTAAAATAAAATATCTCGACATAAAAGAAATATTTGAAAATATTAGTATATGTATAAAATTTAAAAAACAATAAAAGGGTTGCAAAGGGAAATAAAAAAAGTCTGAATTTTATCATTCATAACTACGAAATTGATGTAAATTTATTAACCCTTTATCAACCGACGGTACTTATAAGCACCACACTTACTTTAAAATTACATAGAATAATCATTTTTATGAATACTCTGACGATACTTAGCAGGATTATTCTTTGAAATCCACTCTTCCAAGATACAAAGCAGCACGGGTTCTATGATGAGTATTTTAGCAGGGGAAGGCCAATAGTTTTATAGCACAAATTGCGTTTTCTGCTGACGGCGTTTTCAGTGGATTGTGAAGATAGACATTTTTGTTCCAAAAAAAAAGGTAACGTCAAAAGATGATTGTCTTATTTTTTTTGTATGTTAATGAAGACCTTAGAAAACGATTTGACTATTTATTTTAAGTGAACAGTGTGTATAATTAATTTTACAGTTAAATATCTTTAATTAATTAATTAGCTCTAACTAATTAAATTTCCCAAAATGAAGTATTTTGTTTATGTATATTCCTTAATTTACAAGGTAATGATTCAAAAAAAATATTGCATGAAAAAAAACTATAGTAAATCATAATGCGGTAGATAATGGGTTAAACTATATTACTGTGAAATATTAAAGAACTTCATCAAAATAAATGCATCGAAATAGTAAAAATAGTTGTAGAAAATAACTAAAATTATGGAATAACATTCATATAAGTATGGATTTGATACTTTTCGGTTACCTGATGCACTTCTGGCAACGACAGGCAAATTAGGCACCAATAAAATCTACTTTTACTCTTGTCCTTTTCATTAATTTTAATGAATTATTACCCAAACCCGCACGGAGAATATCAAATAATGGTTATAAGTTATATTTCATATGGCTTTGACTACCACATTTGGCTATTTATCGCCTTCTCTCGGCTAAGAGCGAACACAATACTATAAATTCAAAATCATTCCATCTATAAGTAATGTCTAAAAAATTTAAATTAAGTCTCATTAGATATAGCTTAAATGCATAAATCGGTGCTTAAGTATTATCGCAACCTATTGGTGACATTATATGAAATGAATCTCATGATTTCCAATTCAGCGCACACGACGCATGCGAAATTGGGGTTGTCAACTTGGCGAGTTATCTTGAACGTTGGAAATGGTTGCGATAATACGTAAGTACCTGTGAATTTTTAGTAATATAATCTGAAATATAATTTAGTTTCATATGATAATGATTAAAGCAGTGCATAAATAAGAAATATTAGCTGTGTTTAAAATGCCAAAAATCTGCAAAAATACTCATGTTAATGTTCAAACCTGGTTTTATTGTTTTGGTCCCAGTTTCATAAAAAGAAAGTTGCTGCAGTTCTTTAGTAGCATGTTCACTGAAGTCAGAACCAAGACTTTTGATGTTATTATAATATATATTCAAAACTCTTAGGTGTGTAAGAGGCTCCAATAACTTCCATATAACTCCTCTAAAAGAAAAAGGAAGTAAAGATATTCAACATCTCGAATCAGAAAATTAATTTAATGTTCTTTTTGAAAAATCGTTCGAACTAAAACTAAAACAACAAAAAAAAAGTGATAATTAAAATTGAAAAATAATCATGTAATTTAAAATTAAAAATGCACTATGCAATACCTCTTAAAAATATTTTTTTTCAAAATGGAAAGAAATGCAGTTAAAAAGATTTTTAAGAAATCATACCATAAGAATTATAGATGAGTTAAAACTAATGAAAAAATATTGTGCGAAATATTTAACTTTGTATTATTTATCGCGACTTACAGATAGTACTTACATTTCACACGATCATTTATTTATAAGTTAGAGAGTTATTTATTAGGTTTTTCTCTTTGGAGTTTTGAAGATTTATTACTAAATCTTAAACTTCACTTCCATTTTCATAAAAAAATTGCTTTAACTTATTGCTTTCCAGATTTTCTTCTCACTAAATAATAAATGCAACGAAATAAAATATAGATTCAACTGAAAAATATATTTTTTTAAAAGTTCCGCGTTGATCCCCCTAAAATTAATCAAATTTTAAGGTCTAAACCATACTTAAAATAATATAAACGAAGCCATAGCAGTAACCTAAAATTAATGTTATGATACATAAAAAATTTATTATTTTGTATTTAAAGTCATAATTTAAAGGTGATAAGGAGTTTTAAAGATGTGTTTTTAAAAGCCTTTTATAAAAATAATTAATATTTCTCTATAAAAACGAAATTATCCAATCTTTTTGTATGAACTATCTTTAAATGTTTAAGTATGAACATGTAAAAATAATGCTCTAACATTAAATTTGAAGTTAAAAAAATAAATTTTACGAATCTTAGAAAATTTTTCAAACAAAAAATGTATAAAGTATAGTTAGGCACAATATAAAACAAGTTCATTTGGTAAATTTTTTTGACTGTTATTTTTGCTCTACATCAAAAATAAAAAATATTATAAAAACTATTAAATTCCATTTAAATTTGATGATGCTCTTTTTCTAGAGAACAGCTCAAGATGATACGAAAGATATTTTAATAAATATATTTTTCAATATTTTATATGCAGTGTAGAGGGAGAAAGATTTATGTGCAAATATTTTAGAGTTGAAACTTTTTTGAAGGAAAACTATCACATCGACTAAAATAAGTATTCCATTTAAAATTAGGTTAGTTTTGTGCACAAATCAGTGGTCTTCAAACTGTGTTCCACAGAACCCAGGGTTTCCACGAGTCATAATAGAAAAATCGAAAGGAAACTGATAAATATGTAAGCACAACACACAAAATGGATTCACGTTCTCTATGAAGTTTATATCATTATGGTATCTAAGGCTCATCCTATTCATTTAAATGAAAATTTTATTTATGTATAACTTTATTTTGCAACGAGTTTAAACTTGTATTATAATATAATAGAATATTAAAATATTTTATCTTTATATAAATATTTCCTATTAGATTGTAAATATTCTATTGTTAATTATTTGGGGTTCCACGAGATAATTTTATACTCATTAATTAGCCCAATTTCTTGCAAAACTGAATAGGTCCATAACGGAAAATGTACATTTTTGCATTGGTGGAAAAAAAAACACCTATGAGGAAGGAGAGGAAACAATATATCAGAATTACAACAGATTCGATGATAAAATCTTAATCTATGTAAGAACAGCTCCTAATGTCTATGTTGCAAATTCTTGCAAAATACACAGTATTTCTCGCATGCTATAAATATTTTAATACCATTCAGAATATTGTGTTTAAGGAATCCGACTACGTTCGGAACCGTGATTTTGCAAAAGCGTATAAATGGATAATATTTATGATATTTAGTGTCACTTAGATTAGAAAACGGATATAAAATTGTTTTAAGAATAGTATTTCAATAAAAAATGATTTAAGTACAATATTGACAAAAAAGGAACATAGAATGACCCATTTTCAAAATATTCTTTTGTGAAAAATGCTTCTTTTATAATAATATTTTGCCTGTATATAGCTTAGACCTCTGCACAGAGGCTCAACTAGAATTTTTTAAATATATAACTTAGGAGTGGACTTATCCATGTTTTACGACAACAGAGGGGAGAAATTTTAAGAAAAAAACGCTGATAATTATTTCAATGGGTTGTGACTTTGAAAATAATGTGAATTTTTCAAAAATCATAGTTAAGCCTCTGTACAGAGGTCTGAGCTATATACAGGCAAAATATTATAATAGAATCATTTTAGACAAAAGGAGAAAATTTTGAAAAAAGGTTATTCTAAATTAATTTTTTGCCAAAATATTGTATTTAAGTAATTTTTTTTGTCAAAATGTGTCCTTAAAACAATTTTTTACATGTATTCTAATCTAAGTGACACTAAATATCATGAAAACTATCCATTTCTGCGCTTTTTTAAAATCACTGTTCCGAACGTAGTCGGAAACCTTAAGGGAAAAATTTTTCTCACAATGTGAGTGGCGACAAAAACAAATTAAACAGAATATATAAAGAGATTACATTTAATCTCAATAGACCTAGATTTCGACTGTTTGTGTGAAAAAAATCTGCCCCTGTTACTAAATATAATGCATGGGTAGGTGACACTTGGATCGCAAATTAATACTATTAATGAACAAATTATTTTTAAAAAATAGATTAGAATT
Organism: Trichonephila inaurata madagascariensis; assembly: GCA_019973955.1. Lineage (NCBI taxonomy): Eukaryota > Metazoa > Arthropoda > Arachnida > Araneae > Nephilidae > Trichonephila > Trichonephila inaurata. The sequence goes on from BMAV01014123.1 coordinate 80,265, forward strand.
TTAATAAATACAATACTTTTTTTTAATTGCCTCTTTGTGTGAAGTACCTATAAATATTCTTTTAAGTATGCATGTGGAGTGGGGTTCCATGAAAACACTTTCTAGTTCTAGGGGTTCCCCGAGAACACTCTCAAGTTCCAGGGGTTCCGTGAGATGAAAAGGTTTAAAGACGACTGGTTAAAATTATTCAAGTATCTATGATTTCTTTTAGAAAAATATATTTTTTTTTATTTACAAAATTGCTACGATATGTGTGATTAGAAGTAAAATTGTATAAGTACTCACTATTTATATAAAAAAAATAAATCTTAGTTCCCCTTTTTATAATTTTCTTAGTGTTTTGTTATAACACAAAAACAGTTTTCATACTTTATATACATATATTTTTTTCACGTGCCATAGGTTTCAAAAGAAAATCACCTCAAAAGTTTAGTGCTCTCTATGTGCAAGGTGTCTACATCTTGGAGGAAAGTTGGGGGCTTATCAAACAGCTGAATGAGTGTCACATTTTTCAAGTACAGAGCGTAAACATGCACTTTTTCGAATATATCATATGGCAAATATTGAAGAACTGAATATTTGATATGTACCTAGAGAATACAGAAAAATAAAAAAGTATATGAAATGCATGATTATCTCTCTTCAAAATTTTATCACAGTTTCCATATTTGCAAAATTCACAGAATTTACAAATTCTTAAAAAATTAATATGATTTCCGCATTTTCCGCTTCGGTAAATACTTAGAAAATTTTGGTAAATTCCTTTGGTAAAAGTTGGCTCCTTTTTTTTATCTTGGTAAGTTTTATCAGAACGCCCTTTGCGTGACTCGGGCCTTAGTTGTATGGGAAAGCATAGTATCACAGAATAAAACAAGTCAAAACGATCAGTTTAACGTCGAAAATTTATTAGTTATACCCCAAGATTCTTATATTAATGGTTATTCTATTTATTAATTAGCTTTTGCTGATAATTGACTTTTGTACTATATCAGAATCTGACGTATTCCTTATAACCTTTTATTGTTTCTTCGTCGTCATTGATAGATTTGTCAAGGAGAATTAGAAAAAAAACATTTACAACCAAAAAATAATCGGTTGTTTATTTAAAAACTGAAAATATATAAATATATATAAGATCAAGATTTTACTTCTAACTGAAATACATATTACTTATCTTTTAAAAAATAAATAGTGTCATTATTAAAAAATGCTATTATTTTACATATGTCATTATTAAATGCTCTTATTTTATATATTATATAAACTATTCTGTTATTATCTATGAAGAAAGGGGTGCTAGAGCCTCGGAGGAGGTTGAATTTCTGCCTGTTGGTCCTCCCCTGAGGGTATTTTATTTCTCCTTTACCACCCAGAAGTTAAACATGTGGAGGTGTTCTCCTATCCGCCTCCTGGAAGCGAGTCCTCTGGGGGCAAAATGAGCCAACCCCAATAATTAAAGTTAAAGGAACAAAGACCATTCACTCGTACTTAAGAAAATATCATGTATTTTCCTTTGGTCCTATTTAATTATTGTCCATAACAAGACACCAAACAACCAACTGTTCTGTTTTTTGTATAAAATGCGTTTAATGAATCCTCAATGGACTATGTAAGTAATCGCATAATCAGAATAGAGAGATTGTTGGTAAATCTAAAACCATCCTTAACTATTTTTGATCTAAAGAATGTTTTCCAAATTCAAAGTAAACAGTCCTTAACCTTTAAAATTAAAAACTCGATAATACAC
>BMAV01014124.1:0-10313 GCA_019973955.1 Trichonephila inaurata madagascariensis
TGAATGTCACGAAGAATACCGCGAGCTAATTAATTTCATGGATGAAGATCACGACATGGAGTTCCATGTCATTAAGCCTAAGGAAGAGAAACCGATTAAAGTTGTTGTTAAAGGATTACCAGGATGCACTAAGACAGATGAAATTTTAACCGATTTAGAAGATCTTGGCTACGCTGTAACAAGTGTCAGCCAATTAATTTAAAAAACCAAACTTTCACTCCCCTTTTACCTGATAACTTTGCCGCGTAACAAAATCAATCTATCCATATTTGACCTTTCCCACTTGGGATACATGCAGGTTAAAATTGAAGGGTACTCCATTCGGGTACCATTCAATGTTTTAATTGCAATAATTTCTTTCATACTGCCGCTAATTGCCATATGAACCCCAGATGCCTCAAGTGTGGAAAGGAGCACCCGACGGAGGAGTCTGACAAGACTCCAGCTCCCAGACAAGTGTCAAAGTGTCAGGAAATGGGTAAGTTACGATAGGAAAACTGACGCCACGCAACATAATTATTACAACCCCGAGTGTGTTAATGATGTTCAGTATGAATTACATCGCATTTAGTGTGATCACTCTCTTTTCTTATTGGAATCTTAAAAAAAGAGAACTTTTTCTTTTTTTTTTTTTCTTTAACTCGCGGTGAAATGTCTTCGCCTTTTATAGAACAAAATATTTTGTGGACATAACAATATATGAGGAAAAAGCAAGCAAATATCACATATAGGATAAATACATGTGTTTGTGAATATGCATTGATGGACAAGATCGAAAAGAAAAACTTACTCCTCTCGCGTGTTTCGATGGAATCAAAGAGAATCACACTTCATCAAGTTCCTGAAAGAAATAAACGAATTTAATAATAATTAAAAAAAAATGTAAGGTGAGTATGTGTCTCTGTTATCAAATTATTTTCTATTCATCACTTTTAAAACGCAACAAGAAGACGCTTGCTGGGGCACAACATCCTCGCCTCGATACGGAGCAAATTTAATACTTAACAGGGCTTTTCACGCCGTGGGATAGGCTCAGTGAAAATTTAACCGGTTCAAATTTTCCTACAAACTCCAACACTGTAACAATTATATACACCGCACGGAATAATATTCGCTCATCGTATACCATCATACCGTAGAACAGTTCCGGCGAAACGAAGGCCATCCAAAATTACAGCTCTAAAACCCCCTCGTTTTTTTTTTTTTAAATTAAAAATTTAAAAGGCCAACGGCACGTGGTGTTCCCAGGTGGTCACCCTCCCAAGTACTGACCACGCCCGATAATGCTTAACTTCGGTGATCGGACGAGAACCGGTGCTTCATCATGGTATGGCCGTTGGCAGAAAGCGAGCGTTGATTTCTAATAAAATGCAGAAACATTATGACCTAATCTAACTTGTAACAAAATTGCGAGTCACAACGCAAACAATTCATAAATTAAAAAATCACACTTATAAATTTCATTATCGAGGTAAAGAAATCTTTCGAAATCACACTAGAAAAGCAATAAATAACTAAGCAAGAAGTCATTCGAAAACAAGAATTACAACCCATACTCTCTTATTTATGCACGGGCATTATAACAGTAATAAACAGATGACAGTTTTACACACTCACATCAATCAAGGAGGGAAAGGGAGAAGAAAAAAGCAATAAATCTCCCCCTTTCCTCTCAATCCGATAAATTGCACAATTAGAACTCCAAGCATCTCATTCGTTTCCTGTTATTCGCAATCTAATTAATTAATTAATTCTAACACATTACATCGGTATCGAGATGAATCCAACAATTAATAAAAATCAAACAATCATGAAAATAAATTAAATAAATAAAAAGACATGACATTTATAAAAAGAATAAATAGGAAGGGGGAAAAAAAATAATTCATCTTACTACCTAAGTCATCAATAAGTGTTGTTAGCATTTGTTCTTCCATCTTCGAAGACGGGAATGCTCGGAAGCTGTTCGCAATGAGTTTGTTGCGGACTCATTGCGAACAGGTTCCAAAATTGGATGAAGATTGCAGAGTTCCTGTTTGGCGCACCCTGAAACCGGTTGACAACTTGAGTTAACGAGCGAAATGAGGCACTGAAAATTGACGCAATGGGAAGAGCGGCTCTCTGGAAATTCTTTCGCATCTTCTTGTCCGACACGTGGCAATTGTACGGTTGCCTAGCCATTGGTGAAAACACTGACCGCAAACACGCTTTCTCCCATTGGCCCTTTTTTCCTATCCGAAAGTACTACAGAACTTCTAAAATTTGTCAAGTACGCAAGGAAATGGGTAACCTATCACCCCAACTCCAGTGCTTGAACCTATAGAAACGAACAATACTTTTGATAATTTAGAGCAAGACTCGAAATTCCTCAATCTAAATCCCCGAAATTCTGTCCCCAAACCCCGACTCCTGTCTTTCTTAAAATCAAAAATAATTACAGAGAACAATTAGATAAAATAATTAAAAATTTCCAACCATTAAATTTAAAACCTCAGGATCTCATATTAAACTTAACCTTGAATGTCACGAAGAATACCGCGAGCTAATTAATTTCATGGATGAAGATCACGACATGGAGTTCCATGTCATTAAGCCTAAGGAAGAGAAACCGATTAAAGTTGTTGTTAAAGGATTACCAGGATGCACTAAGACAGATGAAATTTTAACCGATTTAGAAGATCTTGGCTACGCTGTAACAAGTGTCAGCCAATTAATTTAAAAAAAAACCAAACTTTCACTCCCCTTTTACCTGATAACTTTGCCGCGTAACAAAATCAATCTATCCATATTTGACCTTTCCCACTTGGGATACATGCAGGTTAAAATTGAAGGGTACTCCATTCGGGGTACCATTCAATGTTTTAATTGCAATAATTTCTTTCATACTGCCGCTAATTGCCATATGAACCCCAGATGCCTCAAGTGTGGAAAGGAGCACCCGACGGAGGAGTCTGACAAGACTCCAGCTCCCAGACAAGTGTCAAAGTGTCAAGGAAATGGGTAAGTTACGATAGGAAAACTGACGCCACGCAACATAATTATTACAACCCCGAGTGTGTTAATGATGTTCAGTATGAATTACATCGCATTTAGTGTGATCACTCTCTTTTCTATTGGAATCTTAAAAAAAGAAACTTTTTCTTTTTTTTTTTTTTTCAACTCGCGGTGAAATGTCTTCGCCTTTTATAGAACAAAATATTTTGTGGACATAACAATATATGAGGAAAAAGCAAGCAAATATCACATATAGGATAAATACATGTGTTTGTGAATATGCATTGATGTGACAAGATCGAAAAGAAAAACTTACTCCTCTCGCGTGTTTCGATGGAATCAAAGAGAATCACACTTCATCAAGTTCCTGAAAGAAATAAACGAATTTAATAATAATTAAAAAAAAATGTAAGGTGAGTATGTGTCTCTGTTATCAAATTATTTTCTATTCATCACTTTTAAAACGCAACGAAGAGCGCTTGCTGGGGGCACAACATCCTCGCCTCGATACGGAGCAAATTTAATACTTAACAGGGCTTTTCACGCCGTGGGATAGGCTCAGTGAAAATTTAACCGGTTCAAATTTTCCCTACAAACTCCAACACTGTAACAATTATATACACCGCACGGAATAATATTCGCTCATCGTATACCATCATACCGTAGAACAGTTCCGGCGAAACGAAGGCCATCCAAAAATTACAGCTCTAAAAACCCCCTCGTTTTTTAAATTAAAATTTAAAAGGCCAACGGCACGTGGTGTTCCCAGGTGGTCACCCTCCCAAGTACTGACCACGCCCGATAATGCTTAACTTCGGTGATCGGACGAGAACCGGTGCTTTCATCATGGTATGGCCGTTGGCAGAAAGCGAGCGTTGATTTCTAATAAAATGCAGAAACATTATGACCTAATCTAACTTGTAACAAAATTGCGAGTCACAACGCAAACAATTCATAAATTAAAAAAAAAAATCACACTTATAAATTTCATTATCGCAGTAAAGAAATCTTTCGAAATCACACTAGAAAAGCAATAAATAACTAAACAAGAAGTCATTCGAAAACAAGATTAACAACCCATACACTCTCTTATTTATGCACGGCCATTATAACAGTAATAAATAGAAAGAGCGAGATGACAGTTTTACACACTCACATCAATCAAGGAGGGAAAGGGAGAAGAAAAAAGCAATAAATCTCCCCCTTTCCTCTCAATCCGATAAATTGCACAATTAGAACTCCAAGCATCTCATTCGTTTCCTGTTATTCGCAATCTAATTAATTAATTAATTCTAACACATTACATCGGTATCGAGATGAATCCAACAATTAATAAAAATCAAACAATCATGAAAATAAATTAAATAAATAAAAAAAGACATGACATTTATAAAAAAAAGAATAAATAGGAAGGGGAAAAAAAATAATTCATCTTACTACCTAAGTCATCAATAAGTGTTGTTAGCATTTGTTCTTCCATCTTCGAAGACGGGAATGCTCGGAAGCTGTTCGCAATGAGTTTGTTGCGGACTCATTGCGAACAGGTTCCAAATTGGATGAAGATTGCAGAGTTCCTGTTTGGCGCACCCTGAAACCGGTTGACAACTTGAGTTAACGAGCGAAATGAGGCACTGAAAATTGACGCAATGGGAAGAGAGCGGCTCTCTGGAAATTCTTTCGCATCTTCTTGTCCGACACGTGGCAATTGTACGGTTGCCTAGCCATTGGTGAAAACACTGACCGCAAACACGCTTTCTCCCATTGGCCCGTTTTTCCTATCCGAAAGTACTACAGAACTTCTAAAAATTTGTCAAGTACGCAAGGAAATGGGTAACCTATCACCCCAACTCCAGTGCTTGAACCTATAGAAACGAACAATACTTTTGATAATTTAGAGCAAGACTCCGAAATTCCTCAATCTAAATCCCCGAAATTCCTGTCCCCAAACCCCCGACTCCTGTCTTTCTTAAAATCAAAAATAATTACAGAGAACAATTAGATAAAATAATTAAAAAAATTTTCCCAACCATTAAATTTAAAACCTCAGGATCTCATATTAAACTTAACCTTGAATGTCACGAAGAATACCGCGAGCTAATTAATTTCATGGATGAAGATCACGACATGGAGTTCCATGTCATTAAGCCTAAGGAAGAGAAACCGATTAAAGTTGTTGTTAAAGGATTACCAGGATGCACTAAGACAGATGAAATTTTAACCGATTTAGAAGATCTTGGCTACGCTGTAACAAGTGTCAGCCAATTAATTTAAAAAACCAAACTTTCACTCCCTTTTACCTGATAACTTTGCCGCGTAACAAAATCAATCTATCCATATTTGACCTTTCCCACTTGGGATACATGCAGGTTAAAATTGAAGGGTACTCCATTCGGGGTACCATTCAATGTTTTAATTACAATAATTTCTTTCATACTGCCGCTAATTGCCATATGAACCCCAGATGCCTCAAGTGTGGAAAGGAGCACCCGACGGAGGAGTCTGACAAGACTCCAGCTCCCAGACAAGTGTCAAAGTGTCAAGGAAATGGGTAAGTTACGATAGGAAAACTGACGCCACGCAACATAATTATTACAACCCCGAGTGTGTTAATGATGTTCAGTATGAATTACATCGCATTTAGTGTGATCACTCTCTTTTCTTATTGGAATCTTAAAAAAAAAAAAAGAACTTTTCTTTTTTTTTTTCTTTAACTCGCGGTGAAATGTCTTCGCCTTTTATAGAACAAAATATTTTGTGGACATAACAATATATGAGGAAAAAGCAAGCAAATATCACATATAGGATAAATACATGTGTTTGTGAATATGCATTGATGTGACAAGATCGAAAAGAAAAACTTACTCCTCTCGCGTGTTTCGATGGAATCAAAGAGAATCACACTTCATCAAGTTCCTGAAAGAAATAAACGAATTTAATAATAATTAAAAAAAAATGTAAGGTGAGTATGTGTCTCTGTTATCAAATTATTTTCTATTCATCACTTTTAAAACGCAACGAGAAGACGCTTGCTGGGCACAACATCCTCGCCTCGATACGGAGCAAATTTAATACTTAACAGGGCTTTTCACGCCGTGGGATAGGCTCAGTGAAAATTTAACCGGTTCAAATTTTCCCTACAAACTCCAACACTGTAACAATTATATACACCGCACGGAATAATATTCGCTCATCGTATACCATCATACCGTAGAACAGTTCCGGCGAAACGAAGGCCATCCAAAATTACAGCTCTAAAAACCCCCCTCGTTTTTTTTTTTTAAATTAAAAATTTAAAAGGCCAACGGCACGTGGTGTTCCCAGGTGGTCACCCTCCCAAGTACTGACCACGCCCGATAATGCTTAACTTCGGTGATCGGACGAGAACCGGTGCTTTCATCATGGTATGGCCGTTGGCAGAAAGCGAGCGTTGATTTCTAATAAAATGCAGAAACATTATGACCTAATCTAACTTGTAACAAAATTGCGAGTCACAACGCAAACAATTCATAAATTAAAAAAAAATCACACTTATAAATTTCATTATCGCAGTAAAGAAATCTTTCGAAATCACACTAGAAAAGCAATAAATAACTAAACAAGAAGTCATTCGAAAACAAGATTAACAACCCATACACTCTCTCTTATTTATGCACGGCCATTATAACAGTAATAAATAGAAGAGCGAGATGACAGTTTTACACACTCACATCAATCAAGGAGGGAAAGGGAGAAGAAAAAGCAATAAATCTCCCCTTTCCTCTCAATCCGATAAATTGCACAATTAGAACTCCAAGCATCTCATTCGTTTCCTGTTATTCGCAATCTAATTAATTAATTAATTCTAACACATTACATCGGTATCGAGATGAATCCAACAATTAATAAAAATCAAACAATCATGAAAATAAATTAAATAAATAAAAAAGACATGACATTTATAAAAAGAATAAATAGGAAGGGAAAAAATAATTCATCTTACTACCTAAGTCATCAATAAGTGTTGTTAGCATTTGTTCTTCCATCTTCGAAGACGGAATGCTCGGAAGCTGTTCGCAATGAGTTTGTTGCGGACTCATTGCGAACAGGTTCCAAAATTGGATGAAGATTGCAGAGTTCCTGTTTGGCGCACCCTGAAACCGGTTGACAACTTGAGTTAACGAGCGAAATGAGGCACTGAAAATTGACGCAATGGGAAGAGAGCGGCTCTCTGGAAATTCTTTCGCATCTTCTTGTCCGACACGTGGCAATTGTACGGTTGCCTAGCCATTGGTGAAAACACTGACCGCAAACACGCTTTCTCCCATTGGCCCGTTTTTCCTATCCGAAAGTACTACAGAACTTCTAAAAATTTGTCAAGTACGCAAGGAAATGGGTAACCTATCACCCCAACTCCAGTGCTTGAACCTATAGAAACGAACAATACTTTTGATAATTTAGAGCAAGACTCCGAAATTCCTCAATCTAAATCCCCCGAAATTCCTGTCCCCAAACCCCCGACTCCTGTCTTTCTTAAAATCAAAAATAATTACAGAGAACAATTAGATAAAATAATTAAAAAAATTTCCAACCATTAAATTTAAAACCTCAGGATCTCATATTAAACTTAACCTTGAATGTCACGAAGAATACCGCGAGCTAATTAATTTCATGGATGAAGATCACGACATGGAGTTCCATGTCATTAAGCCTAAGGAAGAGAAACCGATTAAAGTTGTTGTTAAAGGATTACCAGGATGCACTAAGACAGATGAAATTTTAACCGATTTAGAAGATCTTGGCTACGCTGTAACAAGTGTCAGCCAATTAATTTAAAAAACCAAACTTTCACTCCCCTTTTACCTGATAACTTTGCCGCGTAACAAAATCAATCTATCCATATTTGACCTTTCCCACTTGGGATACATGCAGGTTAAAATTGAAGGGTACTCCATTCGGGGTACCATTCAATGTTTTAATTGCAATAATTTCTTTCATACTGCCGCTAATTGCCATATGAACCCCAGATGCCTCAAGTGTGGAAAGGAGCACCCGACGGAGGAGTCTGACAAGACTCCAGCTCCCAGACAAGTGTCAAAGTGTCAAGGAAATGGGTAAGTTACGATAGGAAAACTGACGCCACGCAACATAATTATTACAACCCCGAGTGTGTTAATGATGTTCAGTATGAATTACATCGCATTTAGTGTGATCACTCTCTTTTCTTATTGGAATCTTAAAAAAAAAGAGAACTTTTCTTTTTTTTTTTTTCTTTTGGCTCGCGGTGAAATGTCTTCGCCTTTTATAGAACAAAATATTTTGTGGACATAACAATATATGAGGAAAAAGCAAGCAAATATCACATATAGGATAAATACATGTGTTTGTGAATATGCATTGATGTGACAAGATCGAAAAGAAAAACTTACTCCTCTCGCGTGTTTCGATGGAATCAAAGAGAATCACACTTCATCAAGTTCCTGAAAGAAATAAACGAATTTAATAATAATTAAAAAATGTAAGGTGAGTATGTGTCTCTGTTATCAAATTATTTTCTATTCATCACTTTTAAAACGCAACGAAGAAGACGCTTGCTGGGGGACAACATCCTCGCCTCGATACGGAGCAAATTTAATACTTAACAGGGCCACGCCGGGATAGGCTCGGAAAATTTTAACCGGTTCAAATTTTTCCCTCAAACCCCCAACACTGTAAAATTATTAACCGCAGGAATAAATTCGCCATCGTATACCATCATCCCGAAAAAAATTTCCGGCGAAACGAAGGCCACCAAAAACGCCTAAAAACCCCCTGTTTTTAAATTTAAAAAATTTAAAAAAGGCCAACGGCACGGGGGTTCCCGGGTGGTCACCCCCAAGTACTGACAGCCCGATAATGCAATTCTGACGAGAGAACCGGTGCCATCAGGTTGCTTTGGGCAGAAAGCGAGCGGATTTAATAAAATGCAGCATTTACCTAATCTAACTTTAAAAAATTGGAGCCAACGCAAACAATTCATAAATTAAAAATCAACTTAAAAACCAATCGCAAAAGAAATTTTTTAAACCCAACCGAAAAGCAATAAATAACTAAACAAGAAGTCCGAAAACAAGATTAACAACCCATAATTTTTTTTTTTATGCACGGCCATTATAACAGAAATTAGAAAGAGCGAGATGAAGTTTACACACTCACACAATCAAGGGGGGAAAAGGGGAGAAAAAGCAAATCTCCCCTTTTCCCCTCAATCCGATAAATTGCAAAATTAGAACCAAGCATCTCATCTTTTCCGTTATTTGAACAATTTAAATTTAAATTTAAATTTAACACATTACATCGGTATGAGATGAATCCAACAATTAATAAAAATAAACAACAGAAAAAATTTAAAAAAATAAAAAACATAATTTAAAAAAAAAAAAAATAGAAGGGGGAAAAAAAAATTCATCTTACTACCTAAGCATCAATAAGTGTTGTTAGATTTGTTTTTCCACTTCAAGACGGAATGTGAAATGCGCAATGAGTTTGTTGGGACTCATTGGAACAGGTTCCAAAATTGGGGAAGATTGCAGAGTTCCCGTTTGGGGAAACCCCGCCGGTTTACAACTTGAGTTAACGAGCGAAATGAATGAAAATTCGCAATGGGAAAGAGCGGTCAAATTTTTTTGCATCTTCGTCCCAACGTGGCAATTGTACGGTTGCTAGCCAGGGAAAACACTGACCGCAAACACGCTTTCTCCCATTGGCCCTTTTTCCCCTCCGAAAGTACCAGAATTCAAAAATTTTCATAGCGGAAATGGGTAACCTATCACCCCAACTCCAGTGCTTGAACCTATAGAACGAACAATACTTTTTATAATTTAGAGCAAGATCCAAACCCCCAACAAATCCCCCGAAATTCCTGTCCCCAAACCCCGACTCCTGTCTTCTTAAAATCAAAAAAAAAATTACAGAGAAAATTAGATAAAAAAAATTAAAAATTTCCAACCATTAAATTTAAAAAAACCCCAGGGTCTCATATTAAACTTAACCTTTTAATGTCCGAAGAATACCGCGAGCTAATTAATTTCATGGGTGAAGATACGACAGGGGCCGTCATTAAGCCAAGGGAAAAGAAACGATTAAAATTGGTTAAAGGGTTACCAGGATGATAAGACAGATGAAATTTAAACGATTTAAAGATCTTGGGAGCTGTAACAAGTGTCAGCCAATTAATTTAAAAAAACCCAAAATTTCTCCCCTTTTTTCCTGATAACTTTTCCGCGAACAAAAATCAATCTATCCATATTTGACCTTTCCCATTGGGGTACATTGGTTTTGGAAGGTACCCTTGGGGGCCTTAA
>BMAV01014125.1:0-130531 GCA_019973955.1 Trichonephila inaurata madagascariensis
TAAAAAAAAAATGTAGTTCTGACTAATTTCAGAAAGTATTCAATTTTGAAATAAATGTTGAGGTCTGAAGCCTACAAGGATTGTTTATCATCTTACAAAGTTAACTATCCTTCCATTTAAAATGGGCAATTAAAAAGAACGGGAAAATTTAAAAAAAATTTTTTGGAATAATTTTTAATTTTTTTTTTTAAATATCCTTAAGGAAATTGATTCGGGTTAAATGCCTGCCCTACTCAGACATTTTCTCAATTCTGAAAAAACATAGAAAAAAACATTCCGCGATTGAAAAATCTCTTAGAAAATAATTAACTAGTTATTTAATCCGGAAGCAAGGGCCCCACTCAAATTTTTTTAACTTTTCCCCCGGGGATGACTCAGTCCCCCCAATTTTTCTTTTAATTTTTTTTAAACGTTTTATAAGTTTCACTTGTAGTAATGGAATCTTGAACTCGTTTTTTTCCCCCTTTAAAAGGTCAGAAAAGAAATTTCCCAACTTGTCAGGACCGATGCAATAAAAAAATTTCATAATTTGTTTCATTGTCCTGATCGATTTTTTTAATTTTTTAAGGTTTTTTGGGGTTTTTAAACGGATTTGGCGACTAATTATTAGCCCAGGGTCGATATAGCAAAAGGGCATTCGGTTCGAGCCGGTACCACAAAAAAGACCCCGTGTGGGGGCGATGCAATTAAATCTGTCGAGAACAAAACGCCCCCGGGGTTTGGTGTGGTAGTTGGAGGGAGGTGCCAGCTCGGTGTCCCCCACGTACTGACCGTTTCAAAATTACGGTCCGGCCAAAAGCCCTCGGGGCTGAGCAGTGCGACGTTAATATTCACCCCCACGGGCAAAACATTATATCGTTTCTAGATTTGGCGACTAATTGCAAAAAACAATTTTCAGATTTGCGACTAATTCCATACATTTCTAGATTTGGCGAAAATTTCCCAGATTTGCAACAAAAAGTTTAAAGGTGCAACTCTAAAACCGAAAAAATGGGCTTCTGGTAAATAAAAATAAAAAAAAAAGTGTTTTTTATGTGAAAAAAAAGGTAGGGGGGGGGGTGGGAGCATACGAAATGGAAATTAAAAAAACTTGCATGTAAAAAAAAAATAATTTTTGATTAACTGCTAAATATTTTTTTTTAATAAACAATAGTTAGAACTGATATACGAATTAAACATTATAGAAATACGTTTAAAAGATGATAAATTTATGTTCTAACTGCTAAATTTTTTTTTTATTTTATAAAGCAATATGTTTTGAAGTGATACGAATTAACATTATTAGCAATGCGTTTAAAAGGTGATAATACACATTACTTCAAATTTTCCTTCATACACTTTTATTAGTTTGGACCGTATCTATAGCGAATCTTTTGAAATATAAACGATATGGGACTTATCTGAGGCCCTTAATGGAAAGAATAAACCTTTCGATCCTTAATAATATCCCTTGAAGAGCAAGACTAATTCCAGCAGCCACATAATTTTGGCCCCAAATATCAAACTCAAGGATAAATTCAACAAAGAAATGATAGTTTTAAAAACTAAAAGAACAGGCTTTTATTGTAGATCGAACTAAAATATGAAAAATAAATTATAGTTTTAAAAAAACCTAAAAAACACGCTTTTATAGTGAATCCAAATAAAAAGTAAAAAAATAATTCTTAACAGAAGAATAAAATGATTAACGAGAAAATTAATGTCATTGGGATAAAAGTGTGGGGTGCTTTGTACTACATTCTTACACTAACTCAGCATTTTGGAATAGAACTAGTAAGAAATTATAACAATTAATATAGAGCACACCACGCTTTTATCCCATTGACATAATTTCTCTTTAAATCATTTATTCTTATATTAAAATTAAATTTTTTTACTTTCGATTCACTAAAAAAAGCGTGTTTTTTTCAAACATATTTATTACTGTACAAGATTTAAAAAAATCGTAATTTCAGTAAATTGTTTAATTAAGAATATATTTTAAAGGACTTTTCTATTTTTCTTTGATAATTTCAGAAAAATTATCAATCAAACTGAACCAAGAAGTTTCAAATGTGTGATTTTAATGAAAGACCCAAATCACTGGCTTGATCAGTTGAGACGAAACTGGCCACATGGATGGAGGAGATGCGTGGGATGACGTCACCAAAACAGTTGTTGCCAACTCCTCTGTTGTTTTTTTCAAACTACACACTAAATCTCGTTTTTGTTTTTTTAATCACACCTTGTATAGCTGAAATATGTGTGTACAAAACTGTATTCCATTGGTCAATTCCCTTATGAACTTGCAGCGTCGACTAGTTAAGAGGTGTTTCTCCAAAAACAATTATGGGTGGCTATTTTCATGAGCGAACATTTCTATTTCATGCCATTCAAATTGAATATGTCCTTGGAAAATTTGATGGAATACAAGCAAATAATTTTACCTTTCCTGGACCAATTTTTATTATTTTTAAAAGCTTTCTTTATTTTGAAAGGTGAGTGAGTGATAAAAGGGATAAAGACTTAGGAGTGAATTATAAAGTTTCCAAGAAAGTTTTCTTGAACTCACTGGAATCCAAGAAAAGTACAATTTCCACCAATATAATAATCAATAATGTTTCATTTCTGTATTATACTTTTTCAATTAATCTGTATATTTGACTGGTTAATTTAATTAAAAACATAATTTTAAAAATTTATTAATATTTCAAAATTTTATTATGAATAATATTTTTTTGACATTTTAGTAAGCTCTTTATCGGTGTCTTTTGCCAACTGGGGCTCATAAAAGTTTTAAGGGGTATCACAATAAAGGAAGTAATAATGGGTTTATAATAGGAGCTAAGGGTGCTAGTTTTTAGGAGAATATGTGTGAGAATCGTTTGGTAATTAAACTTGTTCTGATCATGATTTTATTGAGTTCCCAGTCGAAAATGAGTCGAGACCCCATTGCGGTCTAGGTCCTGTATCCGAACCTAGTGGCGTGTTGTTAGAAATTGTGCATTTCAATCTTATTTTTAAAATAAAGTAAAAATATAAACTTTCTCAGTCCATTTCTTAAAACTTTTTGTATTCATAATTTTTATTTAACAAATTTTGTTTCTATGTTTAAGCTTCGCGGTTAAAAGTTGAAGACGATTGCACAAATAGTAAATGTATGACTTATGATGCTAAAATTTAGGACTCCACACGAAAATCGTGTTGACTGGAATCCTTTCTACGTATCGATAATTGATTTGAAATCCAGATAAATATCTACAAAACAAGCAATATAAAAAAAAATTAAGTCAATTCTTACTTAGGTTAACAAAGAAATTTTTATTTTAGTTACGTTTTATTATATAAATAGTTGCATTTAATATAAGTATGTAAATACACATGAAAGAATCAAAATATACTGGCGAAACACCTTTTAAATTAACATTAAAAACTTTAAACCACATTAAATTTGTAATTATATTTTTTAATAAAAGTTGATTATAATAGGTTAGAATTTATCTGAATACCAGTGTAAAAGGAATGCTGATTTCTAACTAGCATATGATTATTCGGGTTAAGTTAAATGTTCATCACAAATTTGACAAAAGCCGTTTCATCCAATGGTGCTGCCATCTGCAGAGGAATAATATAAACTGAAATATATCTCAAAAACAATAATTAATTAATAAAATTTAATTAATTAGTTAATATTTGAAAAACTATATTAATATCAAGTGTCATCTACGACAAATTTTCAAAACATTTATTTGAATTTGAGTGGATAAATAAAAAGCATTTTATTAACGATTGAAAATTTGAACAAGATATATATAGGGGAGTGTGAACTAATAGCAGGAAATGAAATAATGTAACAAATAAAAATTTAAAAAACGGTAAAAATAAGGTACAAATATAACTTTTGCTAAATATACAATAATGTAAGAAGTATACATTTATATTCTTTTGATATTATTTATGAAAGAAATAATTCTGATTCGAAGTCCTGCCAATTCGAACCCTGCCCCATCCTCCAGAAATCGATTGTTCTCTTACATCAAAATTCTTAAAAGAAAAAAAAATGTATTCCAGAATTACTTCCAAAAGAAAAAAGAAACTAATCGCTTTTTCGCAGCTCGACAATTCGAGAGATTCTTTCGGTCCCCATAATTGGAAAAGGATGTTCGCATTGTCAAGCAAACTCATTCACATTCAAAGAAGAATTTTAAAAGCTGTCATGGAGGTAAAATATGCTTCTTTTAAGTTGTTTACACATTCTTCCAGAACCCTGCGATATTCATAGCTCGGGATAAAATTTGGCGCTTCAATTTTAAATAAGGTCAAGATGATAAAGTATGGAGTCTTTTATTACGTTCTGTTGAAAAACGAAGTCGTTACTCATTTTCGATTTTACAAAGATTGCACGTTCTCTTTCCATTTTCTAAGCTATTAAATAAAATAAGAGATTTTCTCTGCGAAACTTAAGTCAATATCTTTCCTGAAGGCAGTCAATTTAATGAAGCATTTTATTTGAAATATTCGACGCCATTTTCAAAATCTGTTAGAGTGTGCGCTGTAGTCTGTTGAATGGTGTTACTTTTTTTTAAAAAAAAGGACGAGGAAAGTTTTGAGTTATATAAAGAAGGCCATTGTAGCGTCGGCTCATAAGACGAAAACTTCCCGACAATACTTGTCAAGTTTGATGTACGGGGGTTAGCAGAATGGCCAGATGAGTCATTGTGTTCTGCAAAAAGAGATCATGTATTCTTTCCTCATGCCGCGGGTAAAGCGGAAGTTGAGCCGAATATGAAAACATCTTTTCTGATACCACATCTCTTCCTTCTCCGACAACCAGATGACGCGTGGCCACAATGATGTATAGAAAGGACACTACGGTGAACAGTTTCCATTTTTTGATTCCTTTGCACATGTGTATCGCGAATTATTTGAATGAAAAGGAATGTCGGCCTGTTGTAATAAAGACATACACTGGATGGTATCCTCAGTGCAAAGTGACAAGTCGATTGATATACATTCGATATGGTGTACAAGGTATGGCGAAAGAGTTGATTTCCTTCTTATCAGGCTACTGTCTCAAAGAGCGAATGTAGTTGGGAGAAAGACGAGGAGTACACTGTGTTCATCCACTCTTGCCGATAAAAGATTATTGGGGGGATAGGGGGTGAAAGATGCCCACTCAGAGGATTTGAAAGGTTGGCACGAAAGGTGACGAGGATTTACGTCATCGTATTCGACATCAGTACTTTTTTGTTTGTTTGTTTTCTTCAAACACGTGATTTAGAGGTTGCGGATGCAGCCGCAACCCAGGGACCAAGAGAAAAGAACTGCGAGGACCTCTTAAACACGGAGTGATGGAGTCTGCGGAGAAGCCGCTGGATTGATCGATGAGAGACCCTAGAAAAAGGGGTTATGGGTACAGCTACACCAAGTGATACGGTCCTCGGAGAATTTAAGAATATTGTTCTGGTTTGAACTTTTCTCTAGCGAAAGGCTGTGAAGATTAGCAGAATTAATAATGCATTTGAGTTTAGTTTTATTAATTAATAAATAAAATGTATTTTGGCAAGTAACTATGATTTCTCTTCCTACCAAGTAATGAAGTAATTTTCAGGACTCACGACACTACACCATGCATGACACACCAGACATTTTAAAACATTTCAAAGTTTACTTAGCGAATTATTCAGAGCTTATTTAACTTTTCAAAATTATTTTGATATTATGAGTTTTATTTGAAACTTATGGTTTTGAAAATATGATAACTCTATAATAATAAAAGTGAACAAAAATTGATTTTAATAGATGAGAACTGTTGCAATGGATGTTATTTTAAAATTTATTTCTTAGTAGTTCTGTATATATATATATATATATCAACCCTGTATTATGAGTAAGACGCGCACTTTCAATACAAAAAATAAGATCGAAATGAACGTTATACACCGGGAATACAATGATTGCTTTGAAAATAAAAAATAAAAAATCAACGTTAGAAAAGGAATTCTACATATATCGAAATGCTGTTTATTCAAAAGAAACGACATACCTTATGAACTTTCTCTCTCTCTCTCAGGATTGTAATTCTAAAAATATATTATTTCTTTCTAAAGCTTGAGATAGTACCTCGAATAATTAACTTCAAAATATATGAGCATTACACACGTATATTTCAGATTTCTTTGTAAAAAGTTAGGTACGCGCATTTTATTTATACCTAAAATATATAAATATACCTAATATACCTAAAAGCTAAAAAAATGAAGCTTAAAAATAATTATAGGTGCTTGTTATACGCCGGATTTTACAGTAAGTAGCAAAATTACTCTCTATAGGATTATGTATTATTATACTATATATGGGATACACACATAATTAGAAAAATTTGCAATGCCTCGTCAAAATAAATGTCACGCCAAACACACTTGGCATGAATCACAGCACGCGTTCGTCTTGGAAATGATTTCATCAATATATAATTTATCCAATAATTGGACATATATTTTTAGTTACAATAACATAAATTTTCCTCCTAGATCTTTAATAAATGGAAGATGACTCATATCATCCTTTACTGACGTCTCAAGTATATCCAGTAGATTCTCAGAGACTGAAATCAGGACTTTCCTGAGGATAAATCAAGTGGGTGAATTATCACTATGTCCATGAAACCAATTTTGCACAGTGTGAGCTCTGTGAATCTTAACATGAACGTTGACAGAAGTAATCCTTTAAATAAATAAATTGGTCACTCAATAAGTTAACATATTGAAATAATGCTTTATGGCTGCATGTTGCTGATTCAAATCTACCCGACAGAAACACACTTCGTTCAGTGGCATGTATAAGAACAATGTATACGACGAGGCAATGCTTCAAGTGTTCATTTCTTAAACCCTTGCCTGTTTTTCCCGAGTGTAGCTCGGGCACGTGAAAATGCACACATGTGCTTTACAACTCGGTGAGTTTTTTTGAAAAAAAAAGGACATCTTTTTGCTGAAAACCCTCCTCCACGCTTATATGAAAGACACTTTGTTAAAAGAATCAAGACGTTCTTAAAGTTCATAAAATAAATTTTTCAAATCTAATGCTGATTTCAAAAATGTATAACATGTATAAGTTTAAATCTTAATAAAGGAGTAATTGCAGTTTTAAAATGTAAACAACAGCTCTTTCGGTTACTACAAATCTCTTGTATCTGGAGAAAAGTACATCTGCAAACATTCCCTTTGATAACCAGTTCTAGTTAAAATTAAAAACATAATTACAAACATATACATAATTTTTTTAACATATATTTAGAAACTTGGCTTTAAAAGAACTTTTACTCAAAATGTTTGCATGATCGTACCCAGAACCTAAATGAAAGCTTTAATAACTGTGCACGGAATCAAGCTACAAAAAACGAATTTGTGATAAAAAAAATTGTAAATTGGTGTAATGGAAGTAGTAATATGCTTTTTAATGAAGGTGCACATGCAAGAACAAAAGTATTAAGAGAACTAAAAATAAGTCCAGGGAATAACCCTTGTGAAGGCCTTCAAAAAATTGACAAACTTAGAATTTGTGAAGCCAGATGACGGTTCAAATAGCCAGCAAAGGGGCCAGGACTAATGAAAGACAAAATGAAAGGAATAAGGATGCTTCAGAAGAGCTAATTCAAGATGAACACAAATCTGGACTTTTTAAGTATCAAATTTTAGTAATGTATACCATTTTATTTAAGTTTTTTCATATTACTCAAAATGTGTTTTGCTAATTTTAGGTACATCTTTTATATTCTAGTGAAACTTGATATGAGCATTTGTATTTAACAATAATGCATTTAATGCTACTAATTTTAATTTCCAAAATATTTATGTTTTTGTTTTTAATGACAATTTTCTAAAAAAAAAATATCGTTTTTATCAAAAATTCAAGATTTAAATTTTTTTAAAAAAAATATTTCTAAGCAATGAAATATAAAAAAGTAGAGCATTTAAATAAAGGTACGTTTACGTTTTGTAACTGTAACAGTATGTTTTGCGGTTTTATATAGTGTAAAAGGAAAAATACAGGTGCCTTAATCAACATCATGTATACGAAAGCACTTTTGAAGTGTACTTTTTCAAATCTTATAATTCTAAAAATATTGCACACATTTAAACATTTTATGTTATAGTATATTAAGAAAAGTATATAGATTATACTGACACAATTTTATTTATTTATTGAGTCTTTTTAATTTTGAAAATAATGTTCCTTCGAGATCGAAATTTTGTTCATTTTGCGTTATCGGTTCCCTTAACAACATTCCCTCCAACACAGAAGAAAACTATCTCACTGCAGTATGTTATTAGTTTCTCAAAGAGAGACAGTAAAAAGAAGAAGATAAGAAGAGAAGAATGTTCTACTGTCCAGATTTCGATGTTGGATTATGTGCAGTACAGAGTTTTCAAACTTATCATGCATGATCAAATTTAGATTAATCATTTCATAATCATTTACATAAATGCAAAAGATGTAAAAGAAATTTGTAATTCAAGATAAAATCTAGGTATTATAAGAGCTTTATATTTATAGTTAGTGTGAATTGTGATTCCAAAGTGAAACGACTTCAGCCATACAGAAAGCCAACTTTACAGGTAAATTACTCATTTATATATTTAAATAGATTTTCTTACATTACTATTTAGGAAATTTTTAATGCTAATAGTGTGCTATTATGTTTTAAAAGGTATGTATATTCTTGAGGTTGTATATCCATAATCCAAAGGTAAGGTGAGCTTAGAAAGCAGGGACCCTCGCATTGCGGAAGGGGACAGGTACTGTAGAGCAGTTCTCCGCAACCTTTTTATCGCTGCGGACCGGTCAACGTTTGATAATTTTACCGCGGCCCGCTGAGGGTGGAATACGTTGATTGTTTATATTTTGGATTGTTTTGATTTAACAATTTTAATTTAGTTGCATTTAAATATGCCTTCAGAATAAAATATATTTTCACCAAAAATGAATAAAAGCAATTTAACGTGGAATATGAAGTGATTTCCGTAAAAAGTTACGCAAATCCGAGAGAGGGGCACCACTTTAAATAAAATGGTAATAGTTTAATTTTCTTCAGGCGGTCAGGCACCACACATTTGATCCCCTGATCGGTACCGGTTCGCGGATCGGGGTTTGCGAATCACTGCTCTAAAGGGCCCACGACTTGACAAACGCCTTGGGCTTGGGCCCAAAACCTGAATTTACAGAGGGGGTCCTAATATTCTCCGTTATGCCACTGCCGGAAGAGGTTAATTAAATCTCGACGATTGAGTTGAAAGACCAATAATTGAAAATAATTATAATTGGTGAATTTATTTATACTGTTCTTTATAATCATGTTCTTATTTCTAATCTAATAAAATAACTTTTCAAATCTGTTTGAAATGAATTGTATTGATTACATTTTTTCTTAATGGCCTTAACTAATAGAATGATTTTAATTACACTTGTTTGGAATAATTTAAAATATCTGAGCTAGTTTATGACAAATTCTTTAATAAAATAAATTCAAGGAAAACGTGTGTTCTAAAATAGAATACAATTCCTAACAATCCACTTTAAATCTTAAGCGAAATGATTCATGGAAATGTTGGTAGCTACATTTTTTCATGTAATGTTCAAAGATATCATGTTTTCCCGAGTGGATAAATAAATAAAAAATACTTTCATGATAAAACGCCCAGTGGTGTACTGTTGCCAGAGCAATGGCCGGATGATTGAGATAAATGCTTTCTGGTAGCCTGCGTATTGTTTAGATGATGAAAGAACGTTTTCCGCACCCTCCATTTATTTATTAAGCAGAAAGAATCCCTGCAATTCCGGCTGTTGTGACTAACATAAATTGTTGATGTTGGTATTCTTTCACCGACTTGTTTAAGCAGAAAAGGCGTAAAACTTAAAGGTAAAACATGTGTTAATGGATTTATGGATGAAAAGAAAAATATATAAGAGATTGTACACATAAGCAAAATATTCCAATTACTGATGATGGAGCATTACTATTTAAATTAATAGATGATTTTAATAATCACTCGCAGAAAAAATTAATGAAATAAAGAAGTTGAAAAAATCCAACTATTTCAAAATACTACTTAATCATTACGATAAGTGACGCTTCTGAGTAATTCACTAAAAAACAAAAGTATATTTTGAGAACGTTCGAAGTAGAAGATAAAATAGAAATGTGGTCAAAATAATGTCTACAAATGTGGACAAAGACCAAATATTTTGAAACAATTAATGATAGATTAATAAAAACTTCACTCCTTAGAAAGAAGACTGAATTATTTTATTTTGTGTCATCCAGTAAGACGATTCTGACCCTTTTTCTTTAAAAGAACATGAATATTTTATTAGAATTCTTTAGTCGAATAATCAAAGAACTCAAGTTTTAATATACTTTCTACGAGGAGTTTTTAAGTCAGTGGAAATATTATTATAAAAATTTTAACTATTAATATTGCACAGATGGACTGTTGAAAATTATTAAAGAATATCGTTTAACCCAACTCACCAAATGAATATTTGAAAAATATAGATGAAGAAGTCTTAAATAAGAAAATATACAGAAACCTGCAAAATGATTATTTTACTAATAATTTTAATATATATCAAAAAATTTCGGCAACTATCATTTTCCAATTTTTTTATTTCGTATTTGCTATTAGTTTTTAAAAAAATAGTTTTTTTTGTTAAAAAATTAGTTTGTAATGATTACAAGGAATAAACATTAAAACAACAAATAATATCTGTCAGTATTTAATCGCAATTAAAAATATACAAAAATACTTATACACAAACCTACAAAAATACAAAGACTTCGAAGAGCAAAATTTGGAATTTTTTTTCTAATACTTTTATCAGAATATCAAATTTTTCACCACTTTTCAAAAAGTATATAATAAATTCTAAGAAATATTTCTCTCCACAAGTTTAATAGTACATCTTTAATACCTTTGATACTCTTATATATTTTTAATACTCTTAATATTAATACTTAGGTACTCTTATTCTTAATTCCAAATAATACTGATTAATACAGTTGTGATTTTCTTCTTTTAACATCTTCAGTAAAACTAAGATAGAAAGGGAAAAGGTTTTTAGAGTTCTGTTAAGTCTTTATAAATATTCAAGTATTAGAGTAATTATATTAAGTCAGATCTTACTAAAATATGCAATTTTTCAATATATATTTATTTTATTTGTTTTTTCTACGTCGAAGGATTTATAGTTATTTATTTAAGATATAAATTTTTTTCTATATGATTATCATACAATCAAATTCTCCCTAACTTTTTTTCTGAGAATTAAAATTAATTTCTTTTGCAATCAAAGTAAAATTTTTTTCTGTTATTTATGCTTATGAGATTCTAATGCTGCACTCTTATAAAGGAAACGTTTGTATCTTTTTTATAGAAGTAGTCTAACTTTTGATTTTTTACATAATATATATTTATTTATAAAAATAAAAACATAATGAATAATATATTGTCATATTTATATTCTAAAATTTACTCTGTCTGCATTCGATCTAGTTTATATTATTTTATTTCTAGAATTGTCATACAGATGATACTATAGCTATAGACAACTTGCGGTTTACTATTGTCATCCAAGACAAAACAAATGTTCTTTATATAGTTAACTCAGTGGCGTAACGAAAAATGTTAGCTTCCCCCCTCCTGCAAAGTCAAGTTTTCATCCCCAAGCCCAAATACGTACTTGATGTCAGTCTCAGGCTTCGGGCCCCATAGAATCCTACTCCCCCCGAAATCCGAGGGTTACGGGAGTGTACGTTGCGCTACTGAGTTAATTACTTCATTTTCTTTTTTACTTTATGTATATGTAGCGGTATCTTAATAAACCAGTACTTAGACATCACGCGAAGACGATCGTTTTGGCGTGATCGATAAAGTACTCGCGTTTGGAACGAAAGGTGCCCGGTTCGAATATTCCTACATTGATGACCCGTAACTAAAGTAAGAAAACGCAACTTTCTGAACTGTTGTGGTGCCATCTACAGCAAGAAAAATGAATAAATAAAAAATTTAATAGTAATAAATAAAAGAAGAGAAGAAAAATAAATAAATTATATATATATATATATATATATATATATATATATATAAACAAACACGCGCGCTCTCAGTAACAAACAAAAAAAAGTCGCTTGCCTATCCACATCACTGGTGGGAGAGTAGTGTAACGGTATCTCTAAATAAACCAGTACTTAGACATCACGCGAAGACGATCGTTTTGGCGTGATCGATAAAGTACACGCGTTTGGAACGGATGGTGCCCGGTTCGAATCTTCCTACTATACGAAGATTTATTAAATTCTTGAATGTATGTTTTCTCTTCATAAATGTAGTTCTTACTACTAATTCCATCTACATAATAGCTTAATCTTTTAGTTTAATTGCATAATCGATTGATGCTTGGCTATACGTGTAAATTTTAGGCTTAAATGATTTTCAATTTTGATTTTGATTTCAATCAGTTTTTTTTTCCACTAAATGCAAAAATGTTCTGCTGAAAGGAAGATTGTGATCCTATAAGGCAAGAGTGTCAAACTCGCATGCTTACGAACTTCAAAAAATCAATAAAATACGATTTTTATAATGTATTATGTATTTCTTAATGTGAAGCTTAATGTATTATACACATGTAGTCGTTTTAATTTCATGTCATTTTTTAAACTTAATCTATACATATTTTATATTTTTAATAAAAAACAAAAACAGACATTTTTTTAAGAATTTTATTTAACACTACTTTTTAGAAGATATTTGACATCAATTTTTTCATAAAGCAAGTCATCAAGATTTGATTAAAAATACTGAGCTGATGTAATTTTTAAAATGGACGATAAAGGTTGACTGGGGTTAATCTTATATTTCTGAATTCTCACTATTTTCCATTAAAGAAAATAATTGTCCGCCTAAATAGGTGCTTCCGAACATAGTCATTATTCGCATAACAAACAATAAATTTTAGGAAAAAAGATCTACTGATAAATATGAGTACGTATAAAAATCTAGAGTTCCAACTTCCATAAAATTTTGCTTCAACAAAGAATCACATTAAATTTCAATTAATTTATTTGTAAGCTTTCACCAGCAATTTTCATATCGATATAGAGATAAAGTAAAAGTGCGGAATTATATAACTCACAGCTCTTAAAGTTAGAATTAATAATATTCCGTTTAAAACAATTTAATTTTCCGAGCGTATTCAATAAAATTTAATTTATGGGATTTAGTCACCAGATTTTAACAGCTTTCAAAGTGAGACAAGTTTTCTTTTTCTATTTATTTTCGCCAAAGTAATAATATTTAATAGGATCAAATATAGTAGTAGCAACACAATTTTTGCCTTAAAGCTTAAAGTTAAGTTGATTAAGGTATCCGACTACGTTCGGAACCGTGATTTTAAAAAAGCGCATAAATGGATAATTGTCATGATATTTAGTGACACTTAGATTAGAATACACGTATAAAATTGTTTTAAGGACATTTTGACAAAAAAAATTTATTTAAACACAATATTTTGGTATAAAATTAACTTAGAATAATCTTTTTTCCAAATGTTCTCCTTTTGTGAAAAATTCTTCTATTACAATAATATTTTGCCTGTATATAGCTCAGACATCTGTACAGAGGCTCAACTAGAATGTTTGAAAAATTCATATTATTTTCAGAGTTACCACCAATTTAAATAATTATTGGCATTTTTTTTCTTAAAATTGCTCCCATCTGTTGTCGTAAAATATGGATAAACCCACTTCTAAGTTATATATTTCAAAAATTCTAGTTGAGCCTCTGTACAAAGGTCTGAGCTATATACAGGCAAAATATTATTATAATAGAAGCATTTTTCACAAAAGGAGAACATTTGGAAAAAAAATTATTCTTTCATTTTTTGCCGAAATATTGAATTTAAATATTTTTTTGTCAAAATGTCCTTAAAACAATTTTATACATGTATTCTAATCTAAGTGACACTAAATATCATGAAAATTATCCATTTATGTGCTTTTTTAAAATCACGGTTCCGAAAGTAGTCGGATACCTTAAAATGGCTTGTAGTATCATCTCAGAAAGACAGGTCCTCCATCCATTGTCCACCTTTTAATCCAAACCATTCAGAATATTTTTATTTTCAAGAAAATTATAATTCCATCCGGCAATTTGAAGAATCCTTTTAACACTTCATAATTTGAAATCCATTGAATTTAAACATAATACTATAGATCATTGAGTTCATTCCCTATCTCTTCGAGAAATGAAGCTAATTTACAATGATTAAGTCTATGTTCTCGAATATAATTTACAAACTTGGTGACTATTTTTAAAACATTTCATATGTTTAAAACTTAGTAGCACAGTATCTGCTGGTGTAAAATACAATGAAAATGCTCAAAATTATTATTGCCATGCCGTCTGCATGTTTGTTTGTTTTTAATCTTGCAGCAACTCCTTTAGTAATATTGATCATGGTAGGCACACCATCATGCAAGGCAAACCAACTTTTCCACATTGGTAGTTTATACCTCTTCAAAACATCTATAAGTAC
The DNA here is from genome assembly GCA_019973955.1 of Trichonephila inaurata madagascariensis. Classification (NCBI taxonomy): domain Eukaryota; kingdom Metazoa; phylum Arthropoda; class Arachnida; order Araneae; family Nephilidae; genus Trichonephila; species Trichonephila inaurata. Next base: position 14,575 of record BMAV01014125.1, read on the forward strand.
ATTAAAAATATGAGCTTCAGATGTTGTATTTTGAATATGAATGATTTCCAAAAGTTCTTCACTTATTTTTAAATCAACATCGCATCCGTGAAAAAAAGCGACTTGCTGAGCGAAATTTCGAATATCTGTTCTTTCATCAATATCGCAATAAAGTAGCTTGAAATGTTGATATTATTGAATTATGCTGATTTCTCAAATTCTCGGGTATTTTCATCAACTCTGCTAACAACAATGTTTTGACTTAAACTTACATTTTTAATTTGCTTTGTTTGTGCTGGACATAATACTTCCGCTGTGTTTTAAATAAACATTAACTAATAAATTCCTTTCAGTAAATGATTTCGATCTGCTTGCGAGATTAAATGTAATAATATATAACTTTCACAATAGCTGCATAGTCTTCAAGAAATTTAATGAGAGTGTGCTTTATGGTTTTTGAAGAACTGATCACACACAATTCGAACAATTTGTCTTCACAAAGTTTTGCTAAGTATTGGTCATAGTTGGCATCATGATTGTTGTCATGGTGCCTTTTAAGGATATAATCCATAGAAACTGAAAAAAGTTTTATATGTCTAGCGTATTTGAATCTCATTTTGAACACAAAAAATATTACAGTTGCCATTTTCTTGAAAATCATGGTGTTCCTTTTTAATTGATTTTTTTTACTCATGGTTGTGTGTGTGAAATTTAATTGTGCTTTCATTTGCAAACGATTAAATATACAATGCCCTTTGTATTAACCGCGTCTTGAGTATTTTTTTAAACTTTAAAAAACATCTCTGATTGTTTCTTGCTGATTGGACACTCCAAACAGAGAAGGAGGAAGAGAAATAAAAGTCGCACACACACACAAAGAATCGTGTGTCATCCATAGCAAAGATTATACATAATGCTTTTCAGAATTTAATAAAAAAAAAGTAATTTATTATAGTCATATCGAACGAAACGCGTCGGCTGGATAAGGCAAGCTGGATAGCTGCTATAAGGCAAGCTTAACCCTGCTTCACTGCCCTAAGTCGGTGTAGCTTTAGATATTTCAGTAGTTTTCCATTTTAGTCAATTGATTTTTTTCCTTGTTTTCCGGTTACGTAATGCAATGAAAACCTTGCATGATTAATGACGGATAATAAAAGTCTTCATATTGGAATTTGGAATGATGTGAATTTAAGAAAATTAGTGTACCAATTTAAATGTAGTCATCCCTTACTTGAGCACGGTCCAAAATTATGAAGCTAGTCACCAAGAATTCACGTGTTGCTTCGGGGATTTACATTTATAAATAACCAATCATCCAAAAGAGAAATAACATTAAAATCAAAATAAGTGCCAAAAAAGTTTGATTTTAGTATTTAAATAACATAACTCTATTTTTACACGGGTGGTAGATACGTTCCTTGGAAAACCATGCAAAAAAAGCGTGTAAAAAATACATAGGACGCATAGTAAATTTAGGGATATGCTCCCCAATTTCAAAGAGTGTGTAAGATGAAAAATCTCTAAATATTTCCCTTCCCCCCCCAAAAAAACGTGCAAAAAAAGTAATAATAAAATCCCTGTATTACATATTTACTAAACAAAAACAATTCATTTTTATTACAAGAAAAATTTAAATTGACGTACAGTGATAATTCAATATCTATAAGTACATACAACGTATAAAAATTCAAATTCAAATTAGGAATAAAGCTATTACATATATCAACTATACATCGCTACTTGATAACAAGCGGACGCGTTTATGACGAACTGGATCAAAAATAACATCGGTAGATGCATCAGATATGTCTATAACACAATTAACGGCTTTGAATCAAATGAAAAAATTTGTTCGTTCCTTAAATAAGGTCTTTCATTTTAAAGATAAAGTTACCGGAATTTCACAAAACAGAGACCAGATTTAGATTCTTGGTAAAATTTCGAGTGAAACGGGTCACTTTGGTAAGTTTCTGGGGTGAAAAGTACCGAGATATTGGTGCGGCCTTCTTGAACTAAATGGGAGGCCATATTTCAGACAAAGCGGTTCCCTACCAAAAAATTTGCAAAAAAAAAAGTTTTCAAAACTTGTGTGATTTGCATGTGTTTGGGAGCGGCAAAATAGAATTCAACCTTTAATTGGCAAAACTAGTACACTTTCAAACCGAATACTTCAGGTACCTCTAGAAATGGATGTAAGTTTGTTTCCCAGCCAGGGAGGGTCGGTTTTTAAAGGTCTTTCATTTTAAAGATAAAGTTACCGGAAATTACCAAAACGGAGACCAGATTTAGATTTCTGATAAAATTTCGAGTGAAATGGGTCACTTTGGTAAGTTTCTATGGTGAAAAATATTTAGTTGTTGGCGTGGTCACCGAGCCAGACCATTTGAAAAACGGGTCGAATTTGAAAGATACACTTGGCCATACTTTTGGACTAATTGGAATTTTGACAAGCACCATACACATTCATGATCAGCGTGGAACTCTAAACAAGTATACAAAGTTCAGTAAGAATTGGAGGATGAAAAAAAATGGCTTAAACGCACGGAAATCGGGAAAACGTTACAAATACGCCCATTTGAAGGAAGAATGTTTGAAAAACGATCCTGCCGCAATTAAAGTTTTTTTACTTCGTTTTTCCGGTGTTTTTCTTATACTTTTCATGGAAATGCATTACCAAAATGCAATAACTCGCGTTCTAATAATTGCAGAGTACAGTTTTAAGCATATTAGGGTTCAGCAGCGAATCTCCTTTCGAATGACACCCAGTTTTTGAAAATCCGTCTGTAAGTTTGTTTCCCAGACAGGGAGGGTCGGCTTTTTTAACAGCCTTTATTGTCATTTTGCTGTTACAAATTCTTATTAGCGGCTTTCTTTTTTGGTTTCAAAAGTTAATTATATAATTCTTGATATCCTTCTACACAAAATTACGTTGAAATTTTAATGCACGTTCTATGTCAGGATCATGAGTAATAAAATGTTGTTCCATATTTGTATCAAATTTCAAGCCCTCGGGTATTAAATCAGCCATTAATAGATTAAGTTTACCTTCGACTTCGCCAGTATCAACTCTTTTATTATCATAAACTGTCATAAATTCGATCAAATCGTACTCATCCAAAGGGCACGAGTACCCAAATTACTTAAAATTCGTTCTAGATTAAAAATTTCATTTAAAAAAAATCGTTAAATTCGTGAACAATGTTATTTCAAAATCGTGTAAAAAAAGATTGTGCAAAAAGAGTTGAGTGTATGTAATTGCATGAAATCTATAAAATATTTTAATCTTGAATTTAGAGTTTATTGATTTAAAACTATTAAATACCCTTAAATTTATTGCCCATTATTGTTAAATAAAAAGGAACGTCTGGAAAACCTAAAAACAATTCTACAAATTACAGGCAACAATATTTCTAATTAAAGTTTTAATTATTAATTACTCTGGGTATGAAAGTTAAGGAAATAAATGGATTAATTCACGTCGTGAAAAATGCACACAAACTCACATCGTAAATATATAATTGAATAGCTAAAAGCGCGTTGTCAATGTCGTTCAAATAGACGTAATTAAATAACTAAAATCGATAGCTATGTCATGTAAATTGTTTCGGTAACACGGAGTTATTTTTTTTTTACCGTTTAGTATGTGGGTTCATATCTTAATTAGGTTTTCTATGAAAGCGATATTTCATGTCAATAGGATTTTTATCAGCTAAGTTGAATAATCAAATTATTAAACAATTTTCTATTTACTTGACACACTATTTTATCATTTTCTGTATTAATATGTTTGGTTTGGCGATTAATATTTGGCGTATATCAACTATTATATATTTCAGGAACACATTAAAGAACTATTATTATGAGATTCAAAACAATGATTCCTTGCTTCGTCTTAATTGCTTAACTTGCCTTTGACATTTTTTAGCTCTTCTATCGATTTTCAAAAATTAAATTGCTAATAATATGTTTATTTACAAGAAGTGCACCCATATAATTCAATTCCTTAGTAGATGAGCACTATTGTAAAAAATTATTTTAATTTTTCTCAGCTTCAATATATATATATATATGACAGGCCCCAGGCATGCTGGTAAAATGAGGAAGACATCATCTCTATAATAACTTCTTTATTTTGCTTCAATCACATAAAATCCAACATGGCGGCCCTTTGGCGCGCAACCGAGTAGAACATTAGCAACACTTCGGACAAGAGTCACCAGCTAAGCCTTTTCGATATTCCAAACATAGTTGATCAAAACAGTCAAGAAAACTTTTAAAAGACTAAACACATTTGTATCAAATTCATGGAAAAAGAATTGTTATTTTAAAGTGTTGGCTGGTGACTCCTGCCGGAAAGAGTCGTCCTCCATGGTAGTATAGTTTTCAATGCAGTCGCTAGTTGGAAAAAAAAAAAAATTTTGAAGTTCATTTTTGGTTTCGTGGCATATGTTGCGGTTCCTTGAGTAATCCTACCGGCTATTGACAGGCCCCAGGCCTGCTGGTAAAATGAGGAGGGCATCATCTCTATAATAACTTCTTTATTTCGCTTCAATCACATAAAATCCAACATGGCAGCCCTTTGGCGCGCAACCGAGTAGAACATTAACAACCAATTCGACCAGGAGTCACCAGCTAAGGCTTTTCGAGAATGCGTTTTCCTTCGTCAGCGCTCGCTCCACCTTTAAATAGGCTTATTTATCCACAAATCCTTACGCGATGGTAAAGAGTTCGCTCTATTTTTATTTATTACTTACTTAATTTTGAACCTAAGCTTTTCAAACCTGACATATATATATCTAATCCGCTTTCTTTCAGGTTTCCCGTACTTTTAAAGTGGCTGATGCACTCATTTTCTGCACAGGTGAATTTTTGAAATAAAATTCAACAATCCAGAAAAAAAGCATAGGATTTTAATATTAACAAAAATGTAACTATTAAATAAAAATATAATATATAGTAAAAATATTAGAAAAAGAGTTGTTTAAAAATATTAAAATTTGGGTACTTATACGTATTATTGCAACCGTAATGGCGAGATTATGTGAAACTTAGAGCATGGTTGCCAATTCAGAGCATACGATAAATGCAAAATCGGGATTGCCAACTGGCGAGTTATCTTGAAATTTGGCATTGTTGCGATAGTAAGAACCAAAATTTGCAAAAGTAATAAACATTTTGAAATATTGAATTTTTTTTTTAAGAAATTAAAATTTAAAATAACCGTTTGCTTGAAAATGATACTTTTTCTTCAAAAATGTATATTTGACGTGTATTTAAATATAGAACATGCAAACATTTTCATATAAATAAGAAGTTAGGCACAAGATACCATGTCTTCTTAAAAGCAAAATATTTTTCTGAAAGCCCAATGACTTTAAAAACGCTTTTATAAGTTTCAGCTGTATGTAATGGAATCTGAACTCAATTTTTACCAACTTTAAAAGGTCAGATTAATTCGAAATTTTGCACACTTGTCAAGGACCGATGACAATACAATAATTTCATAATTTCGTTCCATTGTCCTGATCAGGACAATTAGGAATAAGATTTATAGATTTGGTGACTAACTTCGCTTACCACTTCCAGATTTGGCGAATTATTGCATAAACCATTTTCAGATGTGGCGACTAATTCGATATGCGATTTCCAGATTTAGCAGCTAAAAGATTAAGGTGCAACCCTACAACCGCAAAATGGAAAAAAAAGACTCGTGCATGTGAAAAAAAATAATTTATGGTCTAACTGCTAAATATTTTTTATTTTTATAAAGCAATATATATGTTTAGAAGTGATGACACGAATTAACATTATAGCAATACGTTTAAAAGGGGATAAATTTATGTTCTAACTGCTAAATATTTTTTTATTTTGATAAAACAATACTTCTAGAAGTCATGATACGAATTAACATTAGAGCAATACGTTTAAAAGGTGATATAATGCGATTGACATTTAATATTTCTTCTTAACACACTTTTATTAGTTCGACCTGTATCTATAGAGACGGAATCTTTGAAATGTAACAATAGGGGACTCATCCGAGGCCCCGTAAGCGGAAAGAATAAATACCCTTCAGACCCGTTAATTGATATCCATCCTAATTCTAGAAGCCACGTAATTCCGGCTCCAAATATTAAACTCAAGGATAAATTCAACAAAGAATAAATGATAGTTTTAAAAACTAAAAGAACAGGCTTTTATTGTAGATCGAACTAAAAAATGAGAAATAAATTAAAATTTGAAAAAAAAACACACACACACACACTTTTATTGTGAATTTAACAAAAAAGTAAAAAAAAATAATTCTTAATATAAGAATAAAATGATTAACGAGAAAATTAATGTCATTGGGATAATAGCGTGGGGTGCTTTGTATTACATTTTTACACTAACTCAGCATTTTGGAATAGAGCTAGTAAGAAATTATAACAATTATAATATAGAGCACACCGCGCTTTTACCCCAGACATTAATTTTCTCGTTTATCAATTTATTCTTGTATTAAGAATTATTTTTTTACTTTTTAGTTGGATTCACTATAAAAGCGTGTTTTTTAGGGTTTTTTTAAACTATAATTTATTTTTTTCAAAATCACTGTATATAAATTAAACAATCCAATCTCACTTAAATAGATACAATTCAGTAATTTATAACTGTTACATGCCAATAAACTTCTTGTCTATCATAATTAAACATGAAACGTGCTTGGAAAATCTAATAAAAATTCAATGCTTCAGAGGCAATGTTATTTCTCATCAAATATTTATTTTGGGTTTGAAAAGTTTGAAGAGAAATAGAATGATTAATTCATATCTTGAAATTCTCCACCAACTCACATCGTAAATAAATAATTGAATACCTATAAAAGCAAATCTGATGTTGTTTTAAGTATAGACGTAATCGGATAACTTAAATCAATAGTTTTGTCACGTAAATTACTTCGATATTTATTACTTTTAATTCGATTACCTTCGATTTGTTATTTTTAGTATGTCTGATATTATTTCACAATTGATGTTTCTATATAAATAATTTTTAGTATTAATAGAATTGAAATGAAATTATTGGAAAGTGATGAAGTTATTTATTTACATTTTCTGAATGTGTTTGATGTGATGATTAATATTTGTCGTGTCTCAATTATAGACATTTGAATACATTAAGCAGCAATTAGTATAAAATTCAAAGAATTTTCCATGCTTTATCTTTATTTAACCGAAACGTATCTTATGTAATTCAGCATCATTAATAAAGTATTCATTTAAAAGCAATTACACAAAATTATACAATTACGAGGTAGAGGAGTATTAATTTGTACAAATTATGAATTTGTAACGCATGTTTTATAAATTTTCACTCTTCATTTACTATGCTAATCACTGAAGTCTGAAATATTTAGAGAAAATCACTTATCGACTATCAATTTCTTAACTTTATATACAAACGATATTTATCTATGTCGTAACAAAAACACTTTTTAAAATATGGGAATCCAAATCATTCGATTGGAAAGATACATACTTTTCATGAAAGATTTCTATGTTCACCGCTTTTTTTAAAAAAACACAATTAAATAACGATATTAATAACACATTCATGAAAATTCGAATTTGCAAAATTTTTAATTAATATACTTATAAATATTAGATGTCGAAATTTTGAATTTATTATTATATCTTCATATAAGGCAAACAAAACACCATCTGCGAAAAATATAATAATAAAATAAGCTTATTTTTTTAAAAAACAAGCCAGAATTTATTACACATTTTTCTCCTTTTAATTTAAGTAAATTTATATTTGTCTCACGAAGCAGACGATATTGTAATATTTATAATTCTTATTAGTTTAACTATGCAGACGACATTTGTTTGAATTTAATTCTTGTCTTATCATTTCATTTTTATTTTTTATCGTGTAGCAACAAAAAATATATTTATGTTCAGAATTGTGTTAAAATAAAGCAGGTGAGTTGTTTTTGGAAGTTCTGCGTTTTATAGAAGGCGGAGTCAACGAGAGAGAGAGCGCGTAATTTTTGTTATTTTAGTAAAGAACACAACATAATTTGATTTTCTGAGTCTCGCTGTATTCTGAAAGGATAGTTCAAAACAGAAACTCAGTGCTTTGCGTGTAATCCTAATTCTTTTATTTCTAAAAAAACATAAAAAAAAAAGAGTTCTTTAACTATCGAAAATTATAATTCGCTGATTCAACATTTAAAATTCGCCGTTTATAGCAGTATTAATAATTTTATCAGTAAAACGGTGAAAATACTACTTATAAATAATAAATTTTGAAAAAATTTTTTTTTATATGCCTGTTTTTATATTTATTTATAAATATGCAACATTATTTTTTTTTTTTATCATATTTAAAATCGAAATTAGAATTGTTAAAAATTGTTTAAGACAAAAACTATTTTTTCTGTAATTTTTTAATGACCGTAAAAAATTTTTATTTTTAAACGTGCAAAATTTGTATAACTAGATTCGTTTCTAAAATTTAATTATTTTTTTCCCTCACTTCTTTAAAAAGAAAGAATGATAAGTGATAATCAGCCAAAATTATCACACAACCCAGAGTTCTCAAACAATTTAAATGCCATCCCCAATCTGGGATTTTTGCCTTTTCCGCAAAAGGAACGACTTTTATTTTTTCTTCTTCCCTTTTTTCCTCTTTTATTTTGCTCATTTCCTTACCTGTTTTTCTTTTTTCACGGGTTAAAGGTCAACACAATCAAAAAAAGAGTAGTTGTGGTGTAATATTCATATTACTTGACATAATTAAATTTTTTTTCCCAACTGAATTTAATATATATCATCTTAAATAAAATTGTTTAAAATATACAAAAAAAAATAAAAAAAATTTTGATTTTTATTGAGAAAAAAGATGGTAATAGTTAAAAATTTTATTAGTTACTTGCTTTATTTAATTAATAAACGGCACGTCATTACGCTACTTTTCTTTTAATGTAAAATCGGGTTTTGGGGAACTACGTTTTTCTTTCTGGTCTCGAGAAATGTGTACTTGGATGTTCCTTTGCATAAAGAATTTTATAGTGAGATATTCTTATAAAAATGTCATTCCAGCTACAGAGAGATGCTTATTTTATTGATTTATTCCCAGAAATTGTTTATGTAAGAAAAGTAACGGTTATACAATTGGAAAAATATTCCAAAATTATTGAGATAAATTATACTGAATTAGAACAATTTTTTTAAAAATATAATCTGAAAACAGTGAGCAGTAAGTGTTTACCAATATTTTTCATGAAACATATGCTCAAATTGCTCTTATGAAACATGTCGTGTAAATTTATCTATTGTACCTTAAGTGAAATAAAGTGGGAAATGTTTCATTTAAAAATACTATTAATACATATTTGCAGTATTTTCTTAACCAGTGGATAATCATACACCACAGTCTTTTCTCTGTGTCATGTCATTTTATGAATCACCTTTAACTGAAAATTAAGCTCTTGAGGGGTGCGCATTGGAAATTAGGGAAAATTATACACTAGTTAATTTATACTTCTTAAACCTTTAGTGGACTATTTTTTCCTCTTTTGAATTTCTCGCAGTTTTTTATGTTTTATTAACAATTAAACAATAGCATTTAAGGTATCCGACTGCGTTCGGAACCGTGATTTTGCAAAAATGTATAAATGGATAATATTCATGATATTTAGTGTCACTTAGATTAGAAAATGTATATAAAATTATTTTAAGAATAGTATTACAATAAAAAATTATTTCAGTACAGTATTTGGACAAAAAATGAACATAGGAGGACCCATTTTCAAAATATTCTCCTTTTGTGAAAAATGCTTCTATTATAATAATATTTCGCCTGTATATAGCTCAGACCTCTGTACGAAGGCACAACTAGAATTTTTGAAATATATAACTTAGAAGTGGGTTTATCAATGTTTTACGACAACAGAGGGGAGAAATTTTAAGAAAAAAACGATAATTATTTCAATGGGTTGTAACTCTCAAAATAATGTGAATTTTTCAAACATCACCGGTGAGCCTCTGTACAGAGGTCTGAGCTATGTACGGGCAAAATATTATTATAATAGAAGCATTTTTCACAAAAGGAGAACATTTTGAAAAAGTTATTCTAAGTTAATTTTTTGCCGAAATATTGTATTTAAATAATTTTTTTTTGTCAAAATGTCCTGAAAAGAATTTTAAACATGTATTCTAATCAGTAGCGAACACAGAAATTTTTCAAGGGGGGGCCAGGGTCGAAAGTTCACCATTCTTGTATCATGCTCCTTTCGATTTTGTTGATTTTCGGGAACAAAAAGCAGTAAAAAACTAATTAGTGAATAAATTATTAGCATTAATTAATAAAATTAATCATTAATAACAAATATTTAATTAAGTTTTACGTACTATATACTTAGAAATATAATCAATCGGGAAAAAATCAAGGGCTTTGGGGGGGGTTCGGACCCCCAGGACCCCCCCCCTTGTGTGCGCCACTGATTCTAATCTAAGTGACACTAAATATCATGAAAATTATCCATTTATGAACTTTTTTAAAATCACGGTTCCGAACGTAGTCGGATACCTTAAGGAATTGTTTTTTTTTTAATTTTATTTTTATTTTGCCGAAATTTATGTTTACATTTAAGTTTTAGAAGTGGGAAGAATACTTCTCAATGAAATATTCAACGTCATAAAGAAAATTAAATTTAATGATGATTGTTTGTCATAAAAGGATGAGAAGCATGTTGCAATGCACAAGGGAACATCACATTCTGCACACATAAAGCGGGCCCTGTTTTCTTATCCATTTCTTCTTCATTTCCTTCATCGTCTGTAGTTGGAAGCCATCTTTGGTATATGATTTCCCACACTGGCTTAGTGCACATCATTCGCAACTGTACACTTATTTGCTTGGAAACTAGCTGAACATCCTTTCCTTTTTCCATGAGAAATATTCGTCTATTAGCTGATGAGCTAATGCTATAGAGAATGTTAGCTGATCTAAACTTCTGTTTCTTTTGTTCACTTACCACAGTATGAAATTATTTATGATGGTAAGGTCAAAAAAAAAAAATATTAGTAGGGGAATTAGTTTTTTTAACGTTATAATAGAAAAGCCAATGTATTGTAATGAGTTTTAGGCTTCCTACAAGTGTAATTTGTAAGATCATATAGATGGGAAGTTATCTTCCCAAGTCCCGCGAAAGGGTTAATTACCTATTTTTCAACATTGTGACATCTATAGCCAATAATAGCAAACATAGGGATTCTCAATTCTTTGTCCAAAATAATTATCCATAATTTCTTTGTTCACAGCGACTCTTATTTAATTTTTTTTAAAAAAAAAGGTTAAAAACTGCAATAATAAAATTTTAAGACTTGGAATAGCATCATCACTAAATTTTCATCAACACTAAAAAATTTTCGAATTTCATCGAATTCCCAGAAGTAATTTCTAATAATTGTAGGGACGATAACCTTAAAATGAAAAAGTACGTTAAGGTCCGTCAAAGTTAAATCGCATGGACTCTACACCGCCGAAAATTTAAGGTATCCGACTACTTTCGGAACCATGATTTTGCAAAAGCGTATAAATGGATAATATTTATGATATTTAGTGTCACTTAGATTAGAAAATGTATATAAAATTGTTTTAAGAATAGTATTAAAATAAAAAAAGTATTTAAGTACACTATTTCGACAAAAAATGAACATAGAATGACCCATTTTCAAAATATTCTTGTTTTATGACAAATGCTTCTATTGTAATAATATTTTGCCTGTCTATAGCTCAGACCTCTGTACAGAGGCTCAACCAGAATTTTTGAAATGCATAACTCGGAAGTCGGTTTATCCGTGTTTTACGAAAACAAAAGGGAGAAATTTTAAGAAAACATGCCGATAATTATTTCAAATGGTTGTAACTCTGAAAATAATGTGAATTTTTCAAAAATCGTAGTTGAGCCTCTGTACAGAGGTCTGAGCTATATACAGGCAAAGTATTATTATAAAAGAAGCATTTTTCACGAAAGGAGAACATTTTGAAAAAAGATTTATTCTAAGTTGATTTTTTGCCGAAATATTGTATTTAAATAAATTTTTTGTCAAAATGTCCTTAAGACAATTTCATACAAGTATTCTAATCTAAGTGACACTAAATATCATGAAAATTATCCATTTATGCGCTTTTTTAAAATCACTGTTCCGAACGTAGTCAGATACCTTAATTAAATCAGCATCTGTTTCTATGAGTACATGGTGATTTTCTGAGAGTTCCTTTCACTCTATCTTGATTCCATATAAAATAAGTTTATTCAAAAAGGGGGACCTCTACTTGGTCTTTATAGGCATGTTATGGCCGTTTGGTGACTGAAGTACGAGCTTAATTGCATACCTCATTGTTTGCATATTGTTTGAAATTACAAACAATTTTCACTCATATCACACAGAAGTATAATTACAGTATTTACTTGAATTTAAGCCGCCATCAATTCCAAGCCGCACCTCAAATTCTCAAAATGTTTTTGTGAAAAAATGTTGTCATCTATTTTAAGATGCACCCCCAATTTTTGACATGTTTTTGAGAAAAAAAATAATAAATTGTTTATAAGGTTCATCAATATTCACACAACACTTCGGAAATTTAAAAAAAAATCAAATGAGAAATAATAAGAAATTAATTAATTTATTTTAACATTATTAAAAGCTTTCAAATACGTACATGAACCAATAGTTATTCTAACCGTCAGTATCATGTTTTGAAAATATCCCCTTCACAACCATTGTCACACCTGACTTCGGAATTGCTGCTGGCGTCGCCATATTTCTACACGATGTCGTCTTCTGTGCTATCCAACGCTTTTATTATGCAAAATTCTTAGAAAACAATGCATTATAGAAGAATGTAAAGAAATTATTAAAGACTGTTGATTACTTAAAAGCAAAAATTCTATCATTTTGCTTTACGCCATTGACGTAAATTTGTTTCATCCATGTCAAATTTTCAATGGCCGTTACTCTGTTTCCGTTTTTTTTTTTTCTGCGTGTAAAATTGCCTCCTTTTTCACACTTGGTCATAGTGAACTTGTCTTGATGCTGTCACTGATATCCTTAATGTGCAGATGATTAAAACAAAGCGTGTGCAAAAGAATTTCCTAAATACGAGCAGGCCACGATGTTTAGAATAGACTGAATACTGAAGATAAACTGTGGAGTTGGATCGGTGCAAGTGTCCACGATGGAAGATTACATTTTGAAAAGGAAACATCCCCCAACTAAAAATAATTTATATGTATTTATATGGAAAATTATACTACGACTTACGTGAATTCGACTTTCGCGGTTTTCATTCAGCCCCACCTGTCGCGTAAGTTCGGGTAATACTGTATAATAAAACTTTAAATCTGCATTTTTTATCTCTATTCCCTAACTGTGGACAAATTGCCGTGGGAATCGAATTGTTTCAAATATCTCCTGTTGTGTGACTCACTGAATCATATTGGTATATTGGCTTAGCGAACCACAGCTGTAAGGTTGCCGCGACCCCTGTTAACATATATATTTCTTTCTTTTTGTTTTTTCATTCTATGTCGATGAGCTCGATTGAAATTATGTGTTACCTATAACGTAGAGTAAAAAGTTTGTTTGTCAATGTATTGGGATGTATTGTAGTATACAAACGTGAGCTTTTTTTTTAATTAAAATGTATAAAATAGTCATTTTAAGTATTTTTAAATATTCTAAAACATTTCGTAAAATCGTTTTTAATTTATTAAAAATTTAATTTAGTTTTTTTTAAATGAATTTTTATTTAATAGTTTAGTATGATTTTTTTTACTTATAAATCCTTAAAATTAATTAGATTTATACATATTAATAATATTAATAAGGTTATAAATATTATTTATTTAGCAATACCTGCTCATGAGTTCAGTTTATTGATTTGTCTAACATCCCACAGGCTGTCAGAATAAATGCATACAAAAAAAAATGATGTGTTCCAATGACGTCTTAAGATTTCTTGAGGCTCTGGGCTTTCATGCAAAAGTTAGCCCCTCCTGCTTCCTTTAAAGTTGATAGTATATAGCAAACGTCTTCAAATACTCCCACAAAGTGTACTCAACCTTTTTTCTGCTGGGCCACATACATATGTCAGCTATTTCACGCGGGCCGCATACATATGTTGTTATTATTACGTAACATGAGGATATAGCTAAGAAATGCTTTAAGACCAAGCATTTCTCCGCTATATCCTCATGTTGCGGATCCAAATTTAAAATGTGGAAAATTGATCAAAATGTTATAACTCCTATTTTGCTTTTTTTTAATTGCTATTTTTTATTTTTGTCACTAACGTTAAATTGGGAGCAATTAAGAAATAATCCTCCACAATTTCTGCGCCAGTAAACGGTTTCATATGATTACCAATAATATAACAAACTTTATAGGATGTCTGTTACTGTGATATTAACGCTGACAAAACATTTTGTTGCTGTTGCAAAGATTATTCAAGAAATCCTATTTATCATTTCTTGAAAGAGATATTTAATGAAAAGTGTCATTGAATGACTCCTGTTTTTTGGTATCTTTTAAATACAGCACTTTCGTGACAAATCAAACAATTCCTGATTCATATTAGTTTTTCACTACAAAATAATCAACCTCCCAATCGTCTTAAGACGATATATTTTCTTCGAATATTTTTCGCTTGTAAGATATGAAAAACAGCTAAAAATATTAGTTCTACCCATAAAATTGTAGCTACTCCAATGTTGTCTGTTATCACTAACCGTAACCATTCCAAATAGAAAAAGAATATCAATTAGTACCCGTACGATACCGACAGCAAAAAGCAAAATTGATATATTTGATTTCTTGACAAAGAATTTCCCATAAAATTATTAATACAATTTCTTAAGAAGTGAATTTCTCCGAGCAATGGGCCATGACCAGGCCACTTAAAAAGACTAGGTGGGCCACATGTTGAGTATCGCTGGTGTAACCCATAACAAATAAAGGCATTCGACTCACAGTCTCACAAAACTGAGCAGAAACCAATTTCTTTTTGCCACCTTTCGACTAAATGAGTAATAAGGTGTATAGTGGTAGGCCTAGACATGGACAACGGACATAACATAATAATGTAGTCTTGCTACAGTTGCCAGTTGGCATATCGTTCGAAATTCACAGTTTTTAGGAAAATGTCTGGGAATATAGCATTTGAAAATTAAAATTATTTGGATCAAGATCTTAGTGAGACCGAGTCAGGAACGAGACGAGACCATCTGAGGCGGATTTCTTGGGCCCATGGCTAAAAGTGTCCCAGGTTGTTTCCAAAAAAACAAATTTAAATGGGGCTTTTAGATGTTCTTTTTAATACAACTGAGGCATCAGTACCCTGGTGCATAAAATCGAGAGCATAATATCCAATTTACAAATAAAAACTCCCCAAACTTCGGCAATGAGTTTGGGATCAAATACAAGTTTTTAACCAGTGGCGTTACGTACACCCCTACTTCCACATCGTGGGAAGGGGAGGGTAGGATTAAGAGATTGCTAAACGACATGTTATGGTTTGCAATCCTTTGTAGATCTGGCAGGGGTTAAAACCTTAACTTTGCAGGGGGCTTCATCTTATTTTTCGTTATGCCTCTGTTTTTAACCAGTTTACTATACCAGTTTTATTCCATTCTACCAAAAGTAGTGAACAACTACATTTAAGGAAGAATTCAATGCTTCCAGTAAAATAGTATGAAAGTCAAATTATTGAAGTACATAGGTATCATCTGACTAAGGTAAAAAGCTATGAGATTCATGTCTGGAAGTAAATTTTATATTGGAGAAATAAGTTAAACAAAACAAAATTCAGTTGTGTTTTATAGTTTGTGCTATTTTTAATTGTTCTTTAAATTTTTTCTAGATTATTTTAAAACAAATAATATGACAAATTTGAGATATTACCGATTTTAAGATTTGAAAGTTTTAGCCACGAAACTTCTAGTAGAACATATTTTTTTAACTAAATAAATATATCTATTTAAAAAAATCATACAATATGAGTAAACTTGAAAAAAAAAGAAAAGAAAATTTGATGAATTAGATTTTTAACCCAATTGCATATTGAAAAACATTAAGCATTCTAATTTTTTGCCTTGTGAATAAAAGATCTTAAAATCTTAATGCAAAGAAGATAATGATTTATTACCGAAAAAATTGCTATAAATTTAAAAGAAAAAAATTTGCAAAGGTTTATATTTACTCGAGAAATAATTAACATTGATTGCTTATGCTAGAATAAATCATTAAAATTTTGGCTAAATTATAGCAAATTATAGTAAAATTACAATCAACAGCTTTTGGCATTTTAGCAGAATACCATTTTGAATTTAAATTATTCACTTAATCTTTAAGAAATTTAAAAGGTTTTGATTTCAAAATTTACTGCAGAATTTTGTATTGCAATATTATAAGAGGATTGTTAATTTGATTTAAACTTTCTTACAATAGATGTCACCACGACGAAGAGAACGTACAAGATGTTTTCTCACAATTTAACCGATTAATTTTTTTTAGCTTCCTTTTAATAATTAAAATTTTGAACAGGATTTTTGAATTTTTGGGAAATTATTAAATGTAATTTCAGTTAAATAATTTACATTCAGTATTAATAACATTGTAAAGTGCTATAAATTTATCATGGACTTTAAATTTTTTGCCCGATAAGATGTCACCACGAATTTATTAATTCTTTCTATGAACTATTCTATTTATATATATATATATATATAATTCAAATTTTTATTAATACTATTAAAAGAAAAATATTACAATAAAACTAATTAAACTTTCTTAATTTAAAAAATTTCTTCGTATTTAGCATTCCTTAATTTTGGAACTAAATCCACTAATTCACAATGAAATATGGTTTTGGTTTTTAGCGTGTATTAATTTAATCCAGTTGTAACAGTCATTTAATTCACTAAATATATACATTTAAAAACAAACAAACTGCAAGTAAAATTTTTTAAAAATATTTTTAGAAAACAATATTATTAAATAAGCAAGAATAACATATGTACTATTCTTTAAAGCCCATATTCACATTTGCATCCTTACAAACATATTTATACATATAGAGATATTCTGGTTTAAATAAATTTCTGCAAAGAAACACATTCGTATAAAAATATTTTTTAAAAATAGGGATTATATTTTTATACGAAAAGGAGAATAAAACAGATTCGATTACAAATATCATTTTCTATCTCTATCCAGGATAAGTATTTTTATTTTTATTATGGGTGTTGCTAACGAACTGAGAAATTACATATGACTAAAAGGAAACTAAATCAAATATAAAAAGAATTAACCAAAAATATTATAGAAAAATTTATTTCGCTTGGAAGTATTTTCAATAGGAAGTACAATTGTTTGTAAAGCAGTGCAAGAGTAATGGAAGAGGTTAGATATTAGAACCTTTAAAAAGTAGAGGGAAAAAACTTCCCTCTCCATCAGTGGCTTTTACAAGGGGATCTACCAGAGATCGCGCCCCCTCCTACAAAACCATTGATTTTTTTTTTTCCGATTGATTATAATTCTAATATATAGTACGTAAAATTTAATTAAGTATTTGTTATTAATGATTAATTTACATTTTATTAATTAATGCTAATTATTTATTCAATAATTAGTTTTGTACTGTTTTGTTCCCGAAAATCGACAGAAATCCAAAAGGGTAGTACAAGAAAAGGTGGACTTTCGACCTGGACCCTCCTTGAAAAATTCCGCAATGTGAGCTACTGCTTTCCATCAATGACTCAACTACACAAACAAATAAAGTTCGAAAAACATGCATAAAAATTGTATATTGAATTCTTTTTCTTTTAAAAAAGTTCATATTAAATTTTCTTAAGTATGAACTAAATCGTGATCAAATAAAACTAAATCACGAGGTTCGTGAGTTATTACGATCACTTTGTGAGATTACCCTTTGTGAGTTGGGCGTTTACTGGCAAATTTTTATCTTAAAAATTTAATTTTGAAATGAAAATTACATTTTTTTTCTTTGATCATAGATAATGAATAAATTATTTAACTAAATGCATTAAATTTATTATATTTGTATTCTCACGCTGTCTTAATATCTCTCCTTTTTAATTGTTGGTAAGAAATACACTGCTACATTCATTCAAAGCATCTTAAAACTTGTGCTGTTTAAGTTAGCTGAAATACATAGATGGTTAAATTAACGATATATACTATCATGACTGTCTTGAAATTTTTCGTGTTGAATCCTTCAGGAACATTTAAACTTCCAAAGCTATAGAAGATACAATAAATATTCATTTTCTCTCTTTCTATTCATCCAACTATCTTATTTCAGTTTGTTATTCACTCTTTATTAAAACAAATTATGCATGTTAAAGACATTAAAATTATGAGTACATCTAAGAGCACAGGTAATATACTCTCCTAACTTCCACATCAATCCAATGTTAATATGTTGAGCTTCGGTAGATTTAAAAAGAACACTCTTCGCCACAGGATGGATTTGCAATGTAGCCAAAAACTGCAACACAGCTGGCTATGATCCAATGTCAAACACTGTCACTCAGCTATCGCATTTAAACATTGTACGGAGAGAATACAGTTTCATTTACAACATGAATTATTTATAAGTTTATCTAGCATGATAAATTACCTGTTTTAAATATTTGTCAGAGAGAAAAAAGCAAAATTTTAATAAAAGAACCATTTTTTTAATAAAAATTTATCCCTTTCTATAAACTGACATTTAAATACTTTTCTAAAAAGATTATATGTTTCATTCAGTAATATACATTTGTTTTTATTTTTATTCAGTTTGAGCATTTCATGTACATAATTTTTTAATCTTTTTTTTTTTTTTACCTTAAGTACAATGCCCAGAAAAGTACATTGCCTCATGGGGTCTTATTGATAATTTGGTGCAGCCATTATTTTCAAAAATATCATCTGTCATTTTCACACTGTACAAAAAAAAATGTATATGCAAATACCTGTTGGAGAATTTTCAATTGCGTTAAAATAGCAAATAAATTAAAATATTTTATTATTTCCAAAAAGAAAAAAAATTCGAAAAAAAAGAAATCTAATAAATTTTTGCTTATAATTATAAATTTTTTTCTCTTATTAACAATAGGTTCAATATTCTTTTAAAGACCTTTTTAATTTTTTTAATATGAACAGTATAAACAAAAAGTATTACCTAAATTTCCCAAAAAAAAAGGGGATTCAAGCTTTTGGTAAAAAAAAAATATTCTAAAAAAAATCGAAACTTGGTTTCCAAAACACGCTAAATTATTATTTATAGTGAAGGGTGAGGGGGTCGGAATTTTTTCTTTTTTTTTTAATATTACAAAGAGAAAAAATAAGTACAATGAACTTTTGTGTTATTGTTAAAAAATAGAACTATAAATATATGTTTTTATATAAAATTCAAAAAGTATGCACAAACAAATATTAAATTGATACACTACGGTTTATGGTATTAAAATATATCTTAAATATAAATATCTAAGTTTATTTACTAAAACCGTTACACTTCAATAGTGATTCACTGACTGATTTCTAAGACAGCTGACTTTCATTTGATAAATAGTAAAAATTTTTTTTTTTTTCTTCTTTCCAAAATTTTATTGCCAAAATAGAAAACAAATGGATATGAAACCGTTGAGTTTTAAAAAAATAAAACCAAAAAAACCCCTTTTATTAAAACGTGGGTTTAAAATAAAGGTTAAAACAAATCCCCTTACGGGGAACTTCGCGCCGTTTGCGAAAACTACTAGAGGCGATGCCCAAATGCCAAAGACATCTGCATTTGAGCGGGGAAAGGGGATCTATGGAGACAAAAAAAAGTTTGTAAAAACAAAAAAAAGGGAAAAAAAGCTTAGGAAAAAAAAAAGGCTAAAAACTTTGGTAGAATATAAGTGAAAAACAAATCGAGGTTTTTTTAAATTTTAAGGTTTTTTCCCCGATTTTTTATTTTTTTTTCCCCTCCTTTTGCGATTCTGATTCTCATACTGGTTTTTTTTCTTTTTTGCAGCTTTTTTTTTAATTTTTAAATTGTAAAAAGTTATTTTATTTTTTGAAAATAAAAACGAAATTTTAAAATTTTTTCGTTAATAATATTTTTTTTAAAGGGAATATTTTGGAAGGGCCCGGGATTTTGAGAATGATTCGAAGAATTTTTTCTTCGGCACGGTTAAACAATTTACATAACCCCTTATTGGTTTTTCCCAGCATTTTTTTCTCATAATGGGCCCAACATGGTAGGTGATATAAAAAACCGTTTTTTTAACGATAAATATACTTTAATTTTTTTAACAAAAAAAAAAGGGGATTTTTTAAAAATTTGGGCTTATAGAAATTTATATTTTTAAAAAAGTTTTAAATGTTTTTAAAAACGTTTTTGATCATTTTATTAAAAACTTTTCAAAAATTCAAAATTCAATCTGTTTGTTTCTTTTTTTTTCTTTTTATATGCAAAAGTACAAAAACACAGGTAATTTTTTTAAAAACCTTTTCATTTTTTTTAAGTGATTTTTTGGGAAATAAAACAAAACAAAAATCAATTTTTTAAAAATTTAAAAAAAAAATTTCTTTTCTTAAAATAAAAAATTACCAAATGGGGAGAAAAAAATTATTTCAAGAATTAAATAAAAAGGGGACAAAATGTAAAAGTATAACCCAAAATTTTCATTTTGGACCATTTCCCTTTTTTGATAAAATTCAAAAAAAAAAACTATCAGTTTTGGATCTTGGATATGGAAATATTTTTAAATCAACAAAATTTTAAAAAATACACAAAAAAAACAAAAAATAAAAATATTTTTTTTCCTGATTTTGTACCCAATAAACTTATACTGTTAAAACCCGTTTTTTAATATTTATTAATAGAAAAAAATTTTTTAGAATAAACGCAAGTATTGAATTTTAATTAAAAAATTACGGAAATATTAACCGGTCATATTTTAACAAAAAATTTAAAAAAAAAATTTTTTACTGTGCATAACTAAACACCTGCTTAATAAAATTTGGAAAAATGGAAAATTTCATTTTTTTTTTAAAATTTTTTTAACCACTTTTTTTTTTTACAATTGTGGAACACAAAACTCATCAATTTTTCTTTTTTGAATTATACTTTCTTTATGGTAATTTTTTCATTTTCTTTGAAAGTTTTTTTATTTAATACTTTTCAAACGATTGAGGGCTTTGGTGTGGGTTGTTTTTGCTCAAGAAAATAAAAAATACCCAAGTTTTGAATGTATCCAAATTTAATTCTTAAAAAAAGTTTTTTTGTTGTTTGATTTCCCCTTCCCAAAAGTCCCCCTTTCAAATAAAAAACATTGCAAAAATACACATTGGAACACAAATTTTAAGGTTTATAAATTTCCCTTATTAAAGAAAAATCCCCACATAGCACAGTACCTAGAAAACTGCATCCCCTTTTTTAAAACACTAGCACAAAAATGATAAAACCAAAAAAAATGAAAAACCATATCATAAAAAAAAGAAAAATACGGGTCCCAAAAAGGTTTTTGGGAAACCCCAAATTTTGAAATTTTCAGTAGCCCGTACGATGGACATGCAAACCGGTTAAGGTAATAATGTAAATAAAAAAACCATGTTATTAAATTGAAAAGTTACTAAATAACTCAATTTGCTGAGGTGTGTCGGTGTGCATCATCACAAATCTATTTTACATACAATAAAAAATATTTAGATGCAAAATGTTGGAAGTTTAAAATGAAGCTAATCTGCTGAAACAAGAACTATTAACCTTGTAAGAAATTCAAAACTATGGATGAATATAAAATACTTTAAAATGAATTAATTGTGTATATGTCTATTTTTTACCTAAACAGAAAGGTTATAGTATTTCTTTCGCATTTTCTTAAGAGCTTACAATGGAAATAGCTTTTTTTTTTTATGCAAAAACCCTCACCATTGATAAATGGAAAAATTTTTTGAAAGAAAATTTTCGGAATTCTCCCTTTTTAAAAGATAAAAAAGGTTCTCGCAGTTATTGTAAAAAGAATTTTATAATAATATAATTAAGATTATAAAATTTTTTTTTAAAAATAATGTAATACAAAAAACTATAATTTTTTTTTTGAAAATTTACCTAAAATTTTAAAGAATATAAAAAAAAAATGAAAAATAAAAAAACAAAAGGGTTCATACCTCAAAAAACTCAATCTAAATTTTAAATCCTTTCCGAAAAATCTAAGCCACTGTCTTTTGGAAAAACCTAATTTTATTTTTAATTATCATTTCCTTTAACACCAGAAATTCCCATTTTGATTAATTTTTTTCGCCGGGGCGTTTTCGACACCATGATATAAAAAATATAATTATAATAACTAAATAATTCTGGGTACTGTAGTAGAGGATTTAGTTTTTTAAATCTTTAAAAACTTAAAATTTTTATATATTTTTCCCATTCCCAAACTGAAAAAAAATAAATTTTTTATCTTGAAAATGGGAAAAAAACAATAATATTCAAAAATTTTCAAAAAAAAATTTTAATTTTTGTGAAATCGAATTTTTTTATCATTTTGTCATTTTAGTATAATTTTTTACATACCTCATTTACAATGAATACACAGTGATATTCAATTTTTCTTGTACATTTTAAGCACAGCATTTTCATGCAAAACACACACATTTTTTTTAGTTGCATTTCCATTACACTCTTCAATTACACTCTTTTTAAGTTTTAGTGAATTTGTATTTCCTTTAAATTCAGTACTTACGTGATTTTTCTAATTTCTTGCTCTTATGTAATTTGAACGTAATAGCAGAAAAGCAAATGCTATGTAACGAGACACAACGATTTTAGTATAGCTGACTTATTTCCGCTGTGAACCCAATAACACTGCATTCAAGGTCAAATAAATGTGCGATATTACTTCGAAAAGTTTGTTTTACTAATGGTATCTACTTAGAGAACTATCTTTTGCTGAACGGCAGCTGATTTATAATGATAAACTGCCTTGGTGTCGAAACGATATCAGCGGATGTTCTAGGTATATTTAGTTTTAAATTAGCTCCTAATTAACCTAGAACCACAAAACTTTTTTTGTGTAGTCCCCGTGAAAAATGATTAAAAGTCACGAAAAATTTTCAAAATCCCTGTAAAAATGCGGAAAGGAGAACAAAGTAAACAGGCTCCGGTGCCCAATCGACACCGACGGAGGTACTAGTGTTCAAGTTATTAATTGAAATAACATGTAAAATCTAGTACACCCAACTCTTTTTTTACACGATTTTGAAATAAAGTGGTTCACCAATATACATTTTTACGCGATTTTTTTGTTCTAGAACGAGTGTCTGAATTCTTAAGAACATGAAAAGAAGAAAAAAAAGAAAAGAAACTTGGAGCCATCGTTACGCATTTTTGAGGGTACGTGATTTTCACCACTCTCTAATTCATCCTTTTAATGACCGGAATTCGACACAACAAAGAAAACATTTATCTTACAGTAAAATAAAAGAATATCACACAGTGGAAAAAAACTGTGGACAAAATTCGACTACATAATCTACAGGCTGATATATTCTATTTACGGAAGGACGGTTAGGATATCCGTGTAATTAGTGTCGTAATTCGATGACATTTTTATTTCTTTTGATGTTGATAGATCACTGACTTTAAAGGAAGATGAAATCATGAGCTAGCTATCTTACGGAATCTACTAGACTATTAATTGTAATGAGAAACTTGTAAGAGAGAGAGATAATAGCTGAAAAGTTAATCCAGCGCTTCTCAAACTTACTATTTTCTTCGTAAGATATCTCCCAAAAGCGAAATCCGTTTTCTATTTAACGAACTTTTTTTTTTGAGATTTAATTTTTCTTTCCTATTTTTTAGTATTTCTAGACATTTCAAAATGTTATCTCTTTTAACACATTTTATTGTGTTCATAAATCTTGAACTGGTTTTAGTAGTTGCCTAACTCGTTGAGAGTAATAGAATACTGGGCGTTTCATCCAAGAAGTGCAACCTTTAATTCACTGGAAACATCTTCTAAATCCCCTTTCACCCTCAGTGGAGTTGTCTCGTGTCCTTGAACTAGTATTCATTCATTTGTAGTGTTGATCAGTCGAACTGGTAATTTCATTTCTTGTAGCTCAAAAATGGTGAAACGTAAGTTAGCAAGCATCAAACAAAAAAGTTAATTCTTCAGAAAGTGGATAAAGAGCCTGAAAAATGGTATTGCTTTAAAATTTGGTATTCCTCCAAACAGCTTATCAACTATTATAAAAAATCGAGATAAGTTGCAAAATTATGATTCATCGAATTCTGGTTCAAAATGTTTAAGAACATGTTTCTGTGAAGATGTCGACGAGACAGTTTTGAAGTGAATACACACAATGCGAGATAAATATTTTCTGATCTCTGGTCGTTTCGTTACAGATAAAGCTCTACAATTTGCGAAGCATTGGGATACGAACAATTTCTAAGTAGCAATAGCTGGCTAGAAAAATTTAAGAAAAGACATGAAAAAACACGCCAGAATGGATTTTTGGTTTATTGCAAATATGAGAGGAGTATTGGGAAACAAAGCATTTTTTCAAACAAAAAAACTCAAACAAAATTAAGAGATAGTATGAGTAATTAAATTTAAGGACACATGTGAAATGTATCTTTGGAAATTCATTTCTAGTTAGGAAATAATGTACATTTAAAATTACTTGTATGCTTTAAATTGGAAAATATCCTTAGAATTCATAAGTTTTAATACAAAATTTTTTTAATGTGAAAAATACAGTATATTCATCGACATCCTTTTTTTTTCCCTTGTAATTTTCCTTTTTTTTTTTTTATATATATATGGGTAAGATATATAAAAACATAGATTTTAATTTACAAAAAGGTGTGGATAATTACTTTTTTTAATATGTAGTGTTTATGAATTTAAAATTTGTTTCATGTGATTTTTATAAATGATATTGAATGATGAAACTGAAACTCTATATAACGCGAAATTTCCATGTAACGAACTTTTTTTCGGAATTTAGCGACTTCGTTAAATAGAGTTCTGACTCTGTATATATATATATATATATATATATATATTCAAAAATATTGTTATTAATTATATACAACGTAATAAATTTCTGGTGTCAAAAAAAATCAGACATTATAAATAACTATAAACATTTTACTAAATATTGCTTAAATCAAAATACCAATTAATTTTATTAATAGTTATATGAATAAAAGCTATTCAAAAAAAGTTAGGATTAAAATTCTGAAATTGATAATAGTTTATTACTATAAACTTAAATATTTCATAGTTATAATTATCTCCATAATCTAATATTAGATAAATTACTTATTATTATTTTATTCATATTTACTCTAGTGTTATTAAAGTTATGCTATAATTTGCAACTGTTATTAATTTTTATTTCGATTCTTCTTATGCTTTTGTTAAGTGCTACATTTCAGCCCTTCAATTGATTTAAATCTGCATTAGGGTCTATAATCTGGCAATAACTTATTTATTGCACCCGAATTAGCGCGGGCTTTTCGTTTGTAAGTGCAATTTTTAGGTAAGTTACCTCTATATTATAATAGATTTAGATATTCCTATCCATTATTTTCTATTGATTTTTGCTCAGTGTTATTTTCATAAAAGGGGGAAGGTTGGCTGGCCAAAAAACATGTTCAACCCCACTTTTATGTAAATTGTTTTATATAATAGCTGTCCTAAGTCAGTAATGTTTATAACACTGCAGCATCCATTTTATAATTTTTGATCTCGATTACTCATATGTCCTTCATTGTCTGATTTTCCTACTGTCTATGTGTTTTTCATATGTTATTATTTGGATGTTATCTCTTGTTTGTAGAGAATTAGCCTATATATATATATTGAAAAACACCAATCATTTAACGTATTTTCGAGCGATGGATTTCCTTGAAAAGTCTTCGAACACTCAGAAAAAGTTGTGTTCCTAGAAATAAATATCGATATCTTCTATTAATAACCTTGAATGGCAAGAAAAACAACCGCCCAACTAAATAAATTGATACAGTACCTTCCGACACGCAAACCGTTTGCCGAAAGAAAACACCCTCTAAATGCAACAGAATTAATGAGGCGATATGTCTTTAAGTTATGTTGTATGTATTCACAGAAAGCATGACTAGGTTTGGATACACATATGATTTTATTCCTTTTAGACAAATAATTTTGTTCCTATAAAAAATCTCCAAATATGTTTTTCTATTTGTTCAAGTGTCTATTCGTTTTTCTTTTTTAAAAAGTAAAATTTGTAGAAAAAAGCCAATACGCATTATTGAATGTTTGTTTACAGTTGCGTGTAAGAATCATGCTCATATGAGCTCATATCAACGACCTGATTTTAGCCTGATAAAGAGTTCTAAATACCTGATTAAACAGTTTTTCTTCAATCTATCTTAAAATCATCCCATATTACTTCATTTATCTGCGTTCTGTAATCCCTCCATTTACGCAGACTCACTTTTACGCAAACGCGTTCTACTTGGATTTCCAGAGCCCATGAGTGACTATGATGCATTTCTGGAAAAATAAAATTCGTAGAAATTAATAGCAATCAAGATACTTAAATCAAAACATACATTTTATTTAAATTCTAACTATTTCTTTACAATTTTTTTTTTCTTATTATTATTCAACAGCGTGCTCTGTTGTAATTCAAATGCTCAGACTTATATATATATATATATATTATTTTTTATTAGGGGCGTAACCCCAAAGCCAGTCTATTGGTGAAAGGTTTTTGAGTCTCGACCCAAGTAACGGGGGGACAACAATTCGACTAGCATCCTATACATCAAACACCAGTGAATATTAACATCGCACCATTCAGCTATTAGAGGGCTTTTGGCGATGGACCTCATACTTTTGAACTAGGGTCAAGTGACTAGAACGACCCTCCCCCCCTTCCCCCCCGGAAGGATTTTTTGAACCTCTATTTAAACGTGGGTACTCCAAAACTTTTAAAAGCTCATATTGGCGATGGGTTTGAAATTTTTTTAAAACGTTCGAGTGCCGAGGGAAAGCACCAAGGCAACCTCTCTAAACTACCTTTTCCCCGACTACGGGGGGAACTTAAAAAGCAAGGGACATTTTTAACTTTTGGCTTTTCCCCGCCCCCCAGCTGTGAATCGGCATCTTTGTGGATCACCCCCGGTAGCACCTCCCCTTTTGAAATTATTCGTGGCCCCCTCTTGGATCCCCCCCCAAGCTTTGACATCATGGGGGACTTTTTTTTCCCCCACCGGGGAGCGAAGCTGACCCCCTAAGATATGGGGAGAACCAGAGATACGAACTTTCAAAACGGCGCCAAAGGGGAACCCCCCCTCTAAAAACCATTTTTGGAACCCCTAAAAATTTTTTTGTTTAAGTTTAGTAGTTTCTTGTATACTCTGAAAATAAAAAGCTGTGACGAAAAAATAAATTTAATTGTTTGGGTTTTTTCCCCTTTACCGTTATTTTTTAAACACTCACAACTTGGTAGATCACAGTGGGTTTATTCTTGGGGGCTCGAGATGACAAATTGCCCAGGTTTTCTTTCATGAAAAAATGGGGCCCATTTCCCCTAAATTTATACAAAGGAATATTATATATATTCATATACAATAAAATGTTTCTTTTTGTGGGGGGTAAATTTGGAAAAAATACGAATCACTTAATTGAAAATATTTTCACTAAACACTTTCCTTTTTTCGAAAAAAAGGTATTTAAAAAATTTTTAAGAGTATGGATTTTTTCTAATTTTTTTGTTGTTTGTGTGTAAAGCCCCTTAAAATTCCCCAAAAATAAAACTTTTGGTAATAGGGGTACAATTCCCCGGAAAAATTTTGAGCAGGATGCATTATAAAAAATAAGAAAAACCCTTCTCTTAATTTCCCTTTTTCCAAAGGGAAAAAGCATTTTTACCTAAATTGCATGTTTGGCAAATAAAGATTTTTTTATTTAAACCTGTGCCACAAAATTGAACAAATTGTGTCCAAAAGCTTACCCAATTTTTTAAATTAATTTAAATTAAAGGGGTAAAGGAAAAGTAAAAGTAACTAAAAAATTATTTCAAACTTCCAGAAAACATAATTCAATGAGGTCCTTGTATCATCCCTTTTAATTTATTACAATAAAAAGGGAGTCATCCCCCTAATTTTACCTTGGAACCAGGATGAAAAGAACCACCACATTGCCCCATTCTTGTCCTTGTTTTTTCATCAAAATTGGGTAGCACCACAAACGGGAAAAATCAGGATGCATTCTTTTGGGCCCTTTAACTTTTGCTCTGTTTTTTCCTACACCCCTTCTTACGACCCCCTTTGGGCCTTTCTTTGTAAAAACCAAAACCTTTTGCCGTCAGTTTCCCCTTGCAACATTTTTACATCTTGCGCGATTTCTGCAGGTTGTTTTCAATGTTGTAACTGGATAAAATTAAAAAGGGATGCCGCTGACTGTGGGTTCTGTTTAAGGTGGCGGATGGTTTATTTGCGATTCTTCCTCAATCCTCGGGAAATCTTTGGGCTACCCTTTTGCGTTTTTTTCACAACCAACTCTTCGGGGAAAAAAAATCGTGAAATCAAAAAAAGGGTTTTCCACTATAAATCGAAGTTTTTTTGGGGTAAAAGTGGGGGGGAGATAAACCGGAAAAGGGGGTCATTTAATTATTTGTGAATAATACTTATTGGGGGAAAAATTTAAAGTGATGATTGTTCCCGAATTATTTAAAAATCCCCAAATTGATTTGGGTTAAAAGGATGATAAAAAATTAAAATCTATATATAAAATAAAGATCGGGTTTTATAGTCTCCCAATCTTTCGTGTATTATTTCGCTTTTTTTCCCCTTTTCGGATTAAATTTAGACATTCTCTTTGTTATTTTGAATTTTTGGGCGTTTTTTTTTGTGTGATCAATAAACAGATTGATTGGATCATGTGGGGGTTTATGTTTCTTACCTACCCCCCCTATCTAGGTGCCCAAAAAAGAGGTAAAAAACCCCACACAATAAAAAGTTGTGTGGGTTTCTGTAATTTTTTAAGTTATTTGGGGAAAAGCTTCTGGAAAGGGAAAATTTAACTCAAAAGAAAGTGTAGGGTTATCCGGGGGGGGGTTGGAAAACCCTTAAACCCCAATTTTGTTAGTGCCCATCTTACTCTTAATTTTACTGCCCATATTTGTTTTAGTGACATTATTCAGTAGTTGGTATTATTTTTTGCGGGGAAGGGGGAAAAGAACAAAAAACCCCTTCGCGCTCTCTCCCAAAGGATACTGCAGTCCCGGGGCCCCGGGAGGGGAAATTTGAAAATTTATGAAATTTTATGTAAAAATTTTAAATTTAATTTTTTGTTTTTAAATAAGATTTAAATAAAATATAACAACAACCCCAATTTGAAATATCCGGGTTAATTGCTTAATTAAATTGTCTGTTTACACTTCTGTTTTGAACCGCATAACAACACAAACGAATCACACATTCGCCATGACGCTTGAACATTGCTAATGACCCAGTGCCAATGCACCAACTCAAAACCATTATCAGTAATATGGGTATTTGCTTAAATGGCAAATTTTCCCTTCTGGTTATAGTATGCGGATGAAATACAAAATAAACGTCCTTTATGAGCGCATTATAAAACCCTAGTTACTTTATTTTTTTATTTTTGTTTAAATGCATGTAGGTACTTATATTTTTTTTAAAAATTTTTTGAACAATGAGAAATAGGTGATTTTGACGAATATTTAAAATTTAAAAAGATATAATTCTAAAAAAATGATAATTTATATTGAAATCCTTTTTAACCTTTGCAAAATATAATTATAATTTATTAGATTTCAGATGTTTTTTAAAATTATTACAGTACTTTAGAACTATTATTTTTTTTATAAAGTTATTCTTCAACTATACACAACAAAATAATTTTTTAAAAAAAAAATTAGAACTTTTGTTTTGTGTTTTGGACAAAATATATTGGGGGGACGCTTCTTTTTCACCCCCTCAAAAAGATGGTAAATTATTTCTATTTCTTAGTTTTGACATTTGCGTTTTTATAAACAAATCACTCAATTCTATTTCTGCAAGAGAGAGAGAGTTTTTTTAACACTTTCCTTTCTTCAAAAATATAAATAGTTCATAAATCTTGCTCATTAAAAGAAGGATTTCAACAGAGTGACAGCAAAAACAACTAGATAGTTGCTTGAATAGTTTCCAAACAAATTTAAAAGCTGTCAGAAGTTAAAATATCTTAGCACTACGCTTCTGGTAATTATTAGGCAGCATAGATAAAGAGGTTTCTTTTTTTTTCAAAAATCACTCTAAATTAAATTTTAAGGAATTTTGGAAAACATTTTTTTTTAAATTTCACTGCATGTAAAACAATGAAAAATTTGCTTTGTGAATTCTTAACTAACTTTAATTTTTCAGCTAGGTGTTTCAACAAAACTTATTTACAATTGTAACAAGACACGTAAAAAACTGTTGCCTATATTTGCTAGCAGTTTATATATTTCGTTTTTTTCTCTCACATAAACTGAAACTAGGTCTGAAAAGATATATTGCAAACTATTAACCGTTATGCACCAGCTTTGCTGAGTATTTTATGATGTTGTAAATATAACTTAACATAAGTTATTAATATCTTACTCCTAGATTGAGAAATCGATTATATTGAAAAATATTCTTTAAAACCCTCGTTACTTAGTATAAAAAGGACAGGAATTTCTAAAACGGAACTATATTTTTCTTTTATGCTCTTAACCCAGCGTTTCTCAAACTGTGGGGCACACCCCTCTTGAAGGGCGTGATAACTCTACGAGGGGGAAGGGGGAGCGAGCATATTGAAAAGTCGAAAACAAAAGAATATTTAAAAAATTATTAATTTACTGAAAGTAAACAAACACAATTTTTCTGTCAAAAATAAAATACACGTTTACACTGATTAATACATTTATAAATATATCGTTACTGCATTGTGTTTTATAATTAATTTACAAAGCTAAGTTAAGGACAATTTTAATAATTACCAGTGACCCTTGGGCTTGTCATATATATTGAAACTTATCTTGATAATTTTTGTACGGTTTATAATTTATTCCTTAACTGCCGATTAAAAGTTACGCGATTCGCTCCCCAATGCCACCATTTTTACGTAGACGCGCGTATTTTGATGTTTTTTTAGGGAGGGGGGAGAAGAAAAGAGGAATAAATAAGCAAAAAAAAATCCTCCGAAATAAGTAAATCCTTCGCAAACACTGCCAAGGTCCTTTTATTGCATTCCAAAGCCTTCGGAATAACTTTATGGATAGCAGTGCAGAGAAAAGATCGTACTTCGTAAAGACGTATATATATGTCCAGAAAACTAATGTCGGTGGCATATAAGAAGTTAAAGTCGTATTGCAGCTTTATTGTCAAAATATAGTATTATTGAATTCAATACATTGTTATTATATGGAGGGGGGCGCGATAAAAATGATGATTGAATATTGGGTCACGAATATTGAAAGTTTGCGAAGCACTGCCTTGACCCCCTTTTGAAAGTAGATTTCCGTAAAACTCATTCTTAGCTGATCACTTTTTAACAAAACCAATACGCCTGCCAAATTTTAAGTCTTTAGGTTTAATAGTTCTGGAAATCTGTGATGAGTGAGAGTGAATGAGTCATTTTTCTCCAAAATTTATCAATAGAGAGAGAGAGAAAGCGATCTATTAATAATCTGAATATTACTTACAAAAAGAATTTTAAATAAAATTTAACTGTTATGTTATTTATCATTATGGGGCAATGCTAATTTAATTCGAATATGAGAAAAGTTTTAATATTTACTGCTCGTAACTGATACAACTTTGATGAATTAATACTTAATTCAGTGCTTCTCAAACTTTCAATATACGCGACCCACTATTCAATCATCATTTTCATCTCGCCCCCCTCCATACAATAACAAAGTATTGTGAGTTCAATAATACTATACTTTGACACTAAAACTACAATACGCCTTTAATCTCTTATGTGTCACCGTCGTACATAAACGTCTCGCTCAGCCAAGGCATTAATTTTCTGGACCTATAGATACATCTTTCCGAAGTACGATCTCTGTACTGCTATCCATAAAATAATTCCGAAGGCTTTGGAATGCAATAAGAGGACCTAGACAGTGTTTGCAAAGGACTTACTTATTTCAGAGGATTTGCTTTTGTGTTGTTTACTCATTTTCTCCTCCCCCTAAAACAAGAACATCAAAATAGCGTTTTCCACGTAGCTCGTCTACGTGAAAAACGGTGGCATTGGGGATCGAATCGCGTAACTTTTAATCGGCAGTTAAGGAATAACTTATAAACCGTAAAAATTATCAATATAAGTGGTAATACAAGCCCATGGGGTCACTGATAATTATCAAACTTGTTCTTAACTTAATATTGTTAAATTAATAATAAAATACATTGTGCAGTACTGATACATTTATAAGTACATTAAATCAGTGTAAATATGTATTTTATATTTTATTATATCAGAAAGCAAAGTATTTTGTTTGATTATTTTCAGTAAATTAATAATTTTTTTAAATAATCTTTTGTTTTCGACTTTTCAATAGGCTTGCGCCCCTCTCGTAGAGTTATCACGCCCCTCAAGGGGGGCGCGCCCCACAGTTTGAGAAACACTGACTTAATTCATAGGAATGGGTGGGGAATTGACTTCCTCATAAGGCCAGCTTAGACCATTGTCCAGGAGACGTAGACGACTATCGAGAGGGGGGAGAAACATTCGCGAAAGACCAGCAACTAAGCCCTACAATTTTTAAAAAAATTCTAATTTGGTTGTACAGTTCAATTTTAATTTTATCTCAAAAACTTTTTTTTAAAAAACAACTTGACTTTTTGTTTCTAAATTTACTTTTTTATTCGTGGGGGAAGGCAGAAATGTGTAAATCCAGCTCTGAGTCGTTAA
The DNA here is from genome assembly GCA_019973955.1 of Trichonephila inaurata madagascariensis. NCBI lineage: Eukaryota > Metazoa > Arthropoda > Arachnida > Araneae > Nephilidae > Trichonephila > Trichonephila inaurata. The sequence continues at coordinate 47,549 of BMAV01014125.1, forward strand.
TTTTCGGAAACTAAACACAAATAGCAAGTTCCAAGATATGTTTGCTGAAATTTGTTTCAATTGGTTATTTTATTTTATATAATTTTAACCTACATCAGTTTTGTATCTAGTGGGTAAACAAATACATAATTTTAATGATGTTTAGTAGTATCTTAATTCATCGTTTCACTCAGCATTTAAGTATTTGTTCGGAGATAAATTTTCGCACTTCACTTCACGGATTATTTAATCATGTTTTTTCTTATCTCACTGATTGACATTAATTATTCCTTTCTACGATGTTCGTTTCTTTTTATAATCGTGGGAGTTCACAAAGTGGGTCTGAAAGAGGACTTGTTATTCTTGGCTGCTGTCTTGTTGAAAAGAAGGCTTGTATTTTTTTCCGATTCCGACGACGCCAAACCTTCACCGAAATTGTAAGAATGAAATGCAACAAAACTAAAATAAGGTCAGTGATCTTGGCCCTATAAAACCTGTTTACGCTTACATGTTATTGTGAAAGTGGCTGAGACTTTTAAGAAATAAATTACCTAAGGTGTTGATGGGGTGTTTATATTTACTCTTTTTTTCTCACACGCTTGCTTTAAATGGAAATAATCTTTATATTTATGAATAATAATGAATATCAGAACATAGTCAAAAAATATTTAAATACATGGCTATTTAAAAGCACAATCAGAATTTTTTAAAACTTCAAGTATCGTTACGAAAATACAGTCGAACCTCTATATATCGAACCTCTATATTTCGGAATTTTTCTATACAGCTTCAACTTTTCCCTGGAACCTTGAATAACATTTCAAATATTTTCAAAATAACCTCTGTAGAGAGAAGTGTATTCCAGTAACGAACTTTTTCTTTTGTGACCAACTTTGTTCTCCCTTTTCAAAAGTATTTCTTAAAAAAAATTTCAAGTTATTTTCTTTAATACATTTTATAAAGGTCAAGCAAATCTTGAAACTGGTTTTATTAGATCCTAACTGCCGAGAGTAATAGAGCTCTGCGTTTCATCCAAGAAGTGCAACTTTAACCCCCATTGCCAGTTCACTAGAAACATCTTCGATATTCTTCACTCCCAGTGGGAGTTGTTCCTGTGTCCCCGTGTTCCCACTATAAAATAAATGCATGCTTAATATTACTTCGTGTATGTCTTTGAAATAATAAAAAATGTTCTCACGTAAAATTCCTATTAATTTTAGTAAAAATTATTTCCCTTATCATTGAAAGTACAGTGAATTCTTCAATACTTTTTTTTTCTGTTTTTCTCTTGCAGTTTTTCTTCTTTTCATTTCTTTTGATGGATATAAGATATATAAAGTAAAATATATTAATTTTAAAAAAGTAAATTACTTTTTACTATATAAAGTGCTGGTGAAATTTCAAAAAATTTGTTTTATGTGGTTTTTATATAAAGTATAAAAAAAGATGAACCTCTATATAACGAATTTTCCATTTAACAAACTGTTTTCCGGGATTTAGCGACTTCGTTATATAGAGGTCCGACTGTATATAATTTATACAGTAGAAACGCAACATGTATCACAATAATACATTATCACGTATAGTATGTGTGTGTGTTGTGTGTGTCAATGTATTCTCTCCAATTTGTCCCTAACAGTTCTATAAAAATAAATTATCGATTCCAGTAAGTTAATTAGTGATTCATGATGCCAGGCTGAATAACTTTCAAATACCTATTCATCTACCATAATATTTTTTTTTAAAAAAAGAAATGCACTCATTTTTGAGTTGAATGTCACTTAAAAAAAAAGAGGAACATTTTTCAAATATCTAATGAATTGCTCTTTGGATCTACTCAATTAAAAATAATTTTGGTAAATTTTAGGTATTGAAGAGTTGATTAGATTTAATTAATTAGATTTTAATGATCTAAAAGTGGCTAAGAAAAGGGGGATCTAAAGGTATGGAATCACTGACGCCAGGAACTGAAATGATATTTTGCTTTCTGTTAAAAATAATCTCAATGCTGTTAATAGATAATAAAATGAAAGGAAAACCATTTTTTGCTTCATTGCGTTCAACTGGGTTATGGAACATTGATATCTTCTCAGGGACGTTTTTAAGGCATGGGCCATGGGCCCATTCGCATAAAACTCCGCAAGTTTTCGTAACCAAGTTCAAATGTATTAAGAGTACATTCCACTAAAGGCTACGTATTTTTGTATGCGTTAAACATGCTTCCTTCCGGATTGCGGTTTCACAGTCATCACATGAGTGTTCATTTCCTTTGTGATTTTTCAATTAACAACAATATGAATTAAAGTTTTTACCAAATAATTATAATGTACATCAGGGGTGGGCACACTTTTCTAGGGTACGGGCCTCTTCTAATTTTTTCAAGGTGTTGCGGTCCACCCAGTGTTAGTGGCGCATACGAGGGTGGGGAGAGTTCCACGGGCCCGGACCCTCCCTCATAGCCCTTGATTTTCTTTCCGAATCATTATAATCCCATGCATATAGTACGCAAAACGTAATTTAGTGTCATTAGTATTTTTTTATTAATTAATGCTAATTATTTATGCAGTAATTTATTTTTTACCCGACAAAATAAAAAAAAAATATGTTTGGCTGCGTATTGGAATGATGCGAGAATGGTAGACCCTCGGACCCCCGTAAAACGCTTGTGTGCGCCACTTCCCAATGTCATAAGTGTGGTCAGGTAAGGAAAAGGTTATTAAACCTTAATAAAATAAATACGGAATATGTGCATACCTACAGAACTAAAATAAAAAACAAGTAATATAAAAAAATAGTTTTTAATTCAATTCCTACTTAGATCAACAACGAAAAATTTTATTTTAGCTACTTTTTATTAAATAGTTACAATTAATATAAATATGTATATACATAGTGACAGAATCACGACATTAAGTGGTACTAGTTTTTTAATTATCATTAAAGTACCGTATTGTGCTTTTAATTTCAGTCTCAACTGAATGCTTTAACACGTAGAAAAGACCTTTCAAGTTTTGACACAAGTTGCTTTTCAAATACATTTGTTTGTACTTTTTAAATAATTAGTTTAACAATAAAATTTATTAGCTAATTATACTCAAATTATTGTATTGTCAATCAAAAGATCCTGTAAGTAAAATTTCAGCTCAATTCAGCGCTTTAAAATGTATTTTTTATTAACGATTGAAAATTCCTCCAAGATAAATAAATAAATATACAAATATATAAATAAATAAATATATAGACAGTGCGAGTTAATAGTAGGAATTGAAAAACAACTCTTTTTAACCCGCGTTTAAAGCAAAACGCGCGAATAACAACCGCAAATATAGTTATATCAAATGATGCATTCATTATAAAACAGTTCAAAATACATTAAAAAAATAAAACATTTTTATCTAAAGTTTGTTTTTGTTGTTCTAGTCAGTAGAAGTCTTATATATAGTCTGCGTACTGTCAGCCAATCTTGAATTGTCCGTATATAATTACTAACTGCTAAGATCTTCAGGCGGTCATCCCAAAATGTCTTCGCGATCGACGTAATTCCCATTCCGGATATAGATAATTCATTGGAAAGTCAAGATTGGGGCGTGGGGGGACGTCAATGCTTCGGTGTTTAGTTATATTCTTAATGTTATATTCTTCTTTGTAGTTATGTTCTGTGAGGGAATAGCTTTTGATAAATTTATTATTTTATTTTATCAAAAAAAAACTTCTGTGTATACTTACATTTATTATTACTGATTAAATTAGGTAAAATCCTTATTGCTGATTCGCGTTTTAGAAATACTGATCACTATATATTATTTTTGCTCATAACTGTATCACCGCTAATTATATTTCATGTTGTATGAGTGAGAGAGTATGGGCTAATGGCGCAAGAAGTATTTTATTTATTATCTTAATATTTCCACGTTCGCTTCTTTTAACATTATCGAAAAAAAAATCATTTTGATTGTTTTTATAAGAGTATATTATGTTTCATAATTTCTAGAAATACGTGATATTGTGTTCAAGCAACGAGCGTACCGCATGATTCTCTGACGTCACAATGACAGCAACGCATGGAATGCTTTCCTAAGATGCGGTTTCTTTTTAGATTAAGCAACTTTTTTGATAAAAGAAGATAAGCAGACAATCCTGAGTTACTGTAATATTTTTCGCATTTTTTCCCTTTAAAACCTGTTTGTGAAACAATAAAAAATATGTAGAATATCTAAATCGCAGCCTTATCAATGTGTAATGTTTTATTTTATATTTCCTGAATGTGACTATAATTAGAGAAACAAATTGTTATTTAGTAACCAACGTAAAAATGGTAATGGTTACAATAAAAAAAAGTGAGATTTTCGTAAAATTTTTAAAAAAAATTCTTTATTCTATATTAAAAGAATATTTTTGCCTAATTGTAAATGTAATTTCCTTCGGTAAGGTTTTGAATATCAGTAGAACCGTATATATTCAGAGATGTCTTAAAGCATGTGTCAACTGGGCCCGGGCACAGGACCTCAGCATCAGTAAGGGGTCCCTTCTCGTTCTTGACACGATCTCTATCAAATCATGATCCGGATAATTTTAATCGTCAAATTTTATTCTCGGACATAATAACAAAAAAATGAGGACATATGCCAACTGGTAACAGTGCCAAGGCTGCATTATTAAGCCATACTCGTAGTCCATATCCAGGTCTATGCCTGCAACCATAATCATTATTACTCATTTAGGTGAAAGACAGCGGACAATCGAGTCGGATTGTGTTTAGGTTTGTGAGATTGCGAGTCCCACACATTTACTAGTTGCGGGTTACCATTGGCACAAGCATTTGATAGCGTATGCTCTATAATATATACTTTAAATCTTAAGGCGTCACTGCTGTAACTAATAAATAGTTTTATAAAACCCTTAATGGCGTAACAAAATATTAGAGCCCCTGAAAATTCGGGTTTTGGGGGGAAAAAAAACGGGAACCCCCCTACAAAGGATGCAAACATACGGTCTTGGCTTTTTTGGGCGCTTTTTTGGGCCCCCAAGAATGCTGCCCTTCAGCGATGCGGGGGTTTACGTTAAGCCACTGAGTAAGCCATTGATAAGTGCAGGGAAGTCCATGGAATCCAGACATCTAATCGATTAATAGAAATTCACAAGCACACGCAATGAACGTTTTCATATTTATTCCATTCACAATTCATCGAGTAAAAATATGACCAGCCGCCCCCAAAGAAAATTTCTGAATTTCAGGCACTATCTGGCAGTATGTATCTTGGGATTTCAAAAAGTAGCGTAAAAAGCCTATTTAGAGTAAACGTTTATTCAGAAAATAAAAAATATATAGACAATGTAGGAAGGCACAGGTACATATTACTATTCTTCATAGTCATCATACTTATCGAGGCATTTGTTCCATCGGCATACTTATCGAAGCATTTGTACACCAAAATTGAAACCGCGGGAAATCGCGCCTGTTGCCCCGAAAACCAGCTTGCTGAACTTCACATCGGTTTTGAAATGTTGACCTCCCAAGTATTTATCTACAGTTTCAAAGAGGTGAAAATATATTGGTGTAAGCTCGGGACTGTAAGAAAGATTGTTCAACATCTCCCGACGAAAAAGCTCTTTCTTCCTCTCGCACATCTGTTCTGCCCTTCTCAAGTTCCAAGCACGAAAATCACATCTGTTTTCGTGACATAACATTTATATCAAACAATTCCTACCAAACGCCGATGAATTTCAGCTGGCGAGTTTTTATTTAAACACAAAAATCGTACACGCTTCTTATTTCAATCGTGAACCAAGTTTCCGTCTACACACCCATCTTCACGAATTGAGTTTTAAAAAAATAAATTTAAAATTTGGGGGATTTTGTTTCCTTAAAATTTTTACATGGTATTCGCATTTAAATTTCTATTTTTTTGAAACCCCCCTTTTAGTTTCAGAAATTCAAAAAAAACAAAAATCCCAAAAACCATAAGTTTTCAATTACCTTTTTAAAAAAAATAAAAAAATAAAATTTAAAAATTAGCATTTTTTTTAAAATTTTGTTTAATTTTAATTTTAAAAAAAGAATTTTAATGAAAAAAGTTTAAAACAAAAAAAATATTTTTAAAAATTTTAAAAAATTTTATGTTTAAAAAAAAATTTTGTAAAAAGTTTCGAAAAAGGGGACTTAAAAAATTTTTGTTTAATTTGTCATTTTAAAAATTTAAAAAAAAAAATAAACTTTTAAGGGATTAGAATAATGTATAAAATTGTTTTAAAGGAATATGATAAAAAAAAATTTAAATACAATATTTTCAAAAATTAACTTAGAATAATCTTTTTTAAAAAAACTCTTTTTTAAAAAATTTTCTAAAATAAAATATTTTCAAGCGCGCGCTTATATAAAGTAAAGATTCTCCAGGAAAACTGAATAGATTTTTTTAAAAATTTTTACATTATTTTCAGAGTTACCACCCCAATGAAATAATTATGGTGTTTTCCTTTAAAATTCTCCCTCTGTTGTCGTAAAATATGATAAACCCACTTCTAAGTTTTCAAAAAATTCTAGTTGACCCTTTATAGAGGGTCAGCTATATACGGCACAATATTATTAAAATGAAGCATTTTTCAAAAGGAGAATATTTTGAAAAGGGATCATTTATGTTTTTTTTTTGTCAAAATATTTATTAAAAAATTTTTTTTATTGAAATACTATTCTTAAACCAATTTTAAATATATTTAATCTAAGTGCCCCCTAAATATCATAAATATTATCTGATACGTTTTTCAAAATCAGGTTCCAACTATCGGATACCTTAAAAATACGACAAAAAAATTTTTTTAACAAAAAAATTTTTTTATTATAGTACATTTTATTTACATAGATATGTACATATGCATGTATTTTATAAAAATCAATGTAACAAAACCATTCACAAGACTAATGAAATTTAATACAAAACTTTCAAGTTTTTTGAGAAAAAAAAAAAAAAAAAAAACATTTATTTTTGGTTTTGGAAAATAATCTGATATTTTTCTTTGTACTTGTCTTTCAACAAATTGTTTGATGTTGTCCATTTTGTTATTCCTTTCACCATTATAATGTATATTTATGTAATTGCTCATATTTTTCATGATGCCCATCATTTCAGTTACGTTGGAACAGGAGCTGAATTATTCGTTTTTTTCATTAGAATCTGCATCAAAGATATCTTTTTGAGCTTTGAACAAGCTCCATCATCATATACTGCGACGAATTCTTCAGATGATACAGTAGGACAGTCCAATAATGCGGAAAAATAATATGAAACCACCTCTCCTTAATTTCACACTCCTCTTTCCAAGTGTTTTCTGTATTTTGTTTATTCCCAGAAGATAATTTTTTTTTCGGTTCCCGTTTTTTTTTGTGTGTTAAAAAAAATTTTTTTTTAAAAGATAGAAGTGATAACTTCCAAATTTGTTATGTTTTTTCGGGGGATTAGTTGGGGGAAAAAAAAAACAAGAGGATATTAGTATTGTCCTATAAAATTATTTATTCATATTTTCTGTATCAAAAGTAATATTTTTGCAAAATATACAATCATTTTTGGGGGAATTAATTGATTCAGTGGGAAACAATAGGTTTTGGTAACTAAAATTTTAGGTTTAAAAAATATTTTTTTTTAGATCAAATTTTATTTAAAATCTAAAAAAAACCCGCGGTTGTTCCGTACTTCCTCGTGTTCTTTGGGGTCTTGATCATTTTCATAATTAAATTGAATTTTTTATTTTAAAAAAACAACGGTTTTGATTTTTTTTTTGAAAACTCTCTTTAATATTCCCATTAAGAACATAGGTAATTTGTTCCGAAGATCCGCCCGGCTTTGGAATATTGTTTTTAATTTAACAATATTCAATTTATCCGAATTAATTTGCAAAAGGGGTAGAAGACAGGTAGTTTATTGGGAAGAGGAATCTACGTCAAAAATTTTAAAAGGGGTTTTGAAGATTTATGTCCATAATCCTGGTTTTTTAACTAGGTTTTTTTTTATTGTATGGCAGTTTTGTACAAATATATCCAGGGCTGCAAAAGTCTCTTAATTACTTTTATTTTCTTGTATTTAAATTATTTAATGTAACTTTTTTTAATCCCTGTATATTTAATTTTTTGTTATTTTAAATTTTTAATTGTTTTATTTTCTTTAGAATCAAAGTATATTTGAATGGAATATAACTTTTTGTTCATTGTTGTTCGTTTCCCTTTAAAAAAAGAATTTTATTCTTACGATCACACTGCAATATTGTAACGATAATTATACTACTTCTTAGTTCTGAAAAAAATTTGCCCTTTTTTCTAATTTTATGTTTAATTTTATGTAAGATTTCTTTTTTGCCTTTTTTTTAAAAATATTCGTTTCATTTTCTGCCTCAACTGGGAAAAAGGGAATGCCGATTCATTTTAGTAGTAGAGGTGGCGGGGGCGGGGGGGGACCCCACTTAGATCAAAAGCTAAAAATTTTTTTTACTACCTATTGGTGGGGACAAACAAGGCGTTTAGAGTGGCGGGGAAAGCCCTTCCCTTTTTAGGTGTGTATGTCCGACCGGGGGGAAAAAAGCCGAATGGGGTTTAAAATTCCCAAAGGGTACGTTCAGTCAAGTTCACTCTAGCAAAACGCGCCAATAGAAGTTATCACTTCCAAAAAGTGCATGAAAATCCATATTAGTTAGTCGGGACTGTGTTGCATTACTTCATGTTAAACGATATTTTGTCTAAAGCATTTTCGCTTTAAAGGTATTTCACTGTAATTTTTATATGAATAAAATTACAATTACGAATTAAGGTATCCGACTACGTTCGGGAAATGATTTTAAAAACGTGAAATGGATAATATATTTAGGTCATTGAAAAGTAGTATTGGGGTTTTAAGGGCATTATAAAAAAAAATTTTAAAAAAAAAATTTTAAAAAAAAACTTAGGAATAACCCAAAGTTCCCCTTTTTTTGCTTCTATTTATTAATATTTTTGTTTCAGACCCTGACAGAAACTCAACTAGAATTTTTTGGAAATGCAAAACCCTCGGAAGTGGGTTTTTATCCATGTTTTACGAAAACAAAAGGGAAAATTTTAAAAAAAACACCCCGATAATTATTTCAAATTTTGTAACTCTGAGAATAATTTGAATTTTTCAAAATCATAGTTGAGCCTCTGTACAGAGGTCTGAGCTATATACAAAAAAAAATTTTATTAATACAATAGAAGCTTTTTTTAAAAAAAGGAAAAACATTTGGGAAAAGGTTATTCTGTTAATTTTTGAAAAAAATATTGTATTTAAATTTTTTTTGTCATAATACCCTTTAAAACAATTTTATACATGCATTCTAATCTAAGTGACACTAAATATCATGAAAATTATACATTTATGCGTATTTTTAAAATCATGGTTCCGAACGTAGTTGGATACCTTAAGAGTTAAAAATTGATGATAAGATCATGATTTATAAAACTTTTCCTGATGATAGTGGCTGAGAAGATGCCTACCCAATTTGGTTCCAGCTAAGGAGTCTGGGTTAGATAGAGAAAATTTTTAGACATAAAAATTTAGAGTGAGTTGGTATTAATAGGAGCTTTGTGACTATTTGACCAGAAAGATCAGCTGTTTTTGCATTTAAGTAAATCCAGCTTTGAGACATATTAAACAGCATATTCAGTTCAATTCAGGGCATAAAATTAAATTAAGCCTTGAATTGCTTACACTGTATGATTGGTAAGTTAAAAAGTGGGCCAATTCCTGTCAATTATCTATATGTCAAAATTACAAAGAACAACATCATTAGCTCTTCTGTTGTCGATTCAGATTTGTACAAAAACAACAACAAATAATTCTTTTTAAAAAAATTGTATTTTTTTTCAAAATATCAACAATATATATATTTTATAGATTTATAAATCAATTAAAAATCATTTCCGTCCTTCTTACATATATTCAGTTATTAAATTAAAGCCATTATATAATTTTTTATTAGATCTAAATATTTCATTTCGAACTTCAGATTTGAAGGCTTACAATATAATTTCCTAGATTACTTTTAGAAAAGTGAAAGGAAAAAATGCAACTTTTTTTTCTTCAAAAGAAGTTTTTACGTAGGGGTCTATTTTATAATCTATTCAATTGTATTTTTGTAATCCGATAATTAAATAATTTTCATTTTACCAATTGCATCAAAATAATAAAACAGGTGTCGATGGGGACTTTTAGAAGATATTTCAGTAAAAAAAGGAATTCAAAATGTGTGTGAAGTAAAATAAATTTTTAAAGTTTTTTTTCAAAATCATGCATGTAATAAACACTAAATGAGCTTTAATATTTGGGTTTTATTTAAAAGGAAGCAAAAAAAGGGCCTTTTTTGTTGACTTTTTCTTCACATTTTTAAACTAAAATCAATTCGTACACTTAATTCAATTAATATTTTCTGCAAAAATATATGTTTGAAAATCTAAGCGAGTATCGAAAATCAGAGCTTCTTTTTTGAAAGAAATATCTGACACTTTTTCGCACATGCATACTTCTTCAATTTTGGTACTTATCATTGAGGACCTATTGTCTTCTGATATACGCGGAAGAGAGTTCTTAGAAGATATAATTCTATCACTCTAAATCCATGTTTGGAAATGTTTCAGAATAATTCCGACGAAGGTCAGTTAAAAAAAATGCTTCTCAGAACTAGATAAGTAAATAAAAAAATGTAAAATCGTGAGGTGTTAAAAAAAATAAGTAATATAAATAATATAAAAGTAATATAAAAGTAAATAATATTTCCTTCGGTGGCTTTTTTTAAGTAAATAATTATGTTTTAAACGTTTTTTTCCCCAGTTCTTTATATTTTGTTTCCCTGTTTTATTTTTTTTCTTTTATCCTGTGTTTGAATTTCCTTTTTAATTTGAAGTAACACCTCTATCAATTGTTGAGTAAATATTTTTATCATATAAGTAGGAAAGATTATACCATAGAGTAGATCGTGGTAATATGGAGAAAAAAAATTATTAATCGAAAACCTACTTAAGCAGAAAAGATGCTCTTCGGCAAAGAGATTAGGAGAAAATTAATTTGATAAAATAATTTCAAAAATTTAATGTTGCCACAAAGGGGTTGAATCCTTGTAGAGATGGAAAAAAATAACTTAATTTAAAAAAAAAATAATTTTAAAATTTAAATAAAATAATTTTTGTAATACACACCATGGACAAAAAAAGTAGCGCACCAAGAAGGAGTCGTCGAAATGAAACGAAATTTTACATACGTAATGACTACTTTGATATAAGTAAATGATAAGAAAATAAAAAAAAAAAAGGATCATTTATTTCAGAGAAAAAGGCAAAAGAACGGAGCGTATAACACCCTGTTGAACCCCCTCTAGCACGAATGCACGATGCGATACGAACGGGCATTGAGGAATACAAGTTTATGCATGATGTTTTGAGACATTTAGGTGCATATTTGCTGTAACCTTGCTTCTAATTCGTTCAAGCTCGTGGGATACCCAACTCGCCGTCCCAAATGATCCCAGATATGCTCCGATAGGAGACAAACCTGGAGATCGGGCTGACCAAAGAAGGGTAGTAACAGTGTTGTGACACCTTTGCCGTGTGAGGCCGAGCATTGTCTTGTTGAAAAATGGCACCCGAGAGCCGTTGATAAGTGGCAACACATGTGGTTGCAGGATGTCATGGACATACCGCTGGGCTGTCATGGTGCCACGGATCAATACTAGGGGTGACCGTGTATTGTAGGCAAGGGCACCCCATACCATCACACCAGCTATGGGAGCGGTCTGTCGCTGTAAAGCAAAGGCAGGATTGAGGCGTTCACCACGGGGTCTCCACACACGAACACGATTGTCATCACTGCTGAGGTTGAATCTGGTTCGTTCGTGGAATTCGAGATAGTAAACAATAGAATGTTCTCAGTCTAGTAGGAAGTATACATATATATATATATATATATATAAAACATTGTAATATTAATTTATTATATTATAATAATAGTTTAAAAATTGTTGCATAATATGTTTACATATAAATAAAATTTTCAGTTTTAATAAGTAGGACAAGCTATAAATACTTGTAACTGTAAAAACTCGATAGAGAACGTGAATCCATTTTTAATACATATTGATTTCTTCTCGATTTTTTCATTGTGACTTGTGGAACCTCTGAGTGCTTTTGTGCTTTTTCTTAACTGTTTCGCGTATTTTTTTAACTAAAACGTGTGTGGCTAAAAGTGTAATCGAAATTTTACAGATATTGATATTCCATGTATGCAATTAGTATGAATATTTACGTCTGATTAACATTCATTTTTATTTCTGTTCTACAATAATTTACAGCAAGGGTCAGCAACCTATGGCACGCGTGCCATAAGTGGCATTGAGCACTGCTCTTTAGAATTTTGGACTTTTACAGAATTACTATACAATCTTGAAGATAATTTTAAAGATAAATTTACAGCAATTTTGTAAATTATTAAATGTCATTGCTGGAGAGATTTAATTGTTTGAAGAGAGAAAATTGTATGTACTCTGCATTCCGCTATTGGTTCTACATATCAAAGTAAAAAAAATCTTGTCCTCATATAAAAAATATATCGAGTCCGCAAAGAAACTATTTAACAACTGAATCCTAAGAATCATGTCAAATTGAAAGTCATACATTATACCACTGATTTTTGCGATATGAAACAGTGGTGCAAGCATTAGGTTCACATTAAAATTTTTGTGTGTATCTTTTTATTTAACTGTAATGAAGGGAATTATTTATATTTTTCGTTGTCTATTTCTTATTTTAATAAATATGCTTAAAAATACATAATGTATGTATAGTTTTAATTTTTTTTATATTTTTGTTGAAGAAATAGATATATTTTCTGCTGTTTATTTTAATGTTAAGGTATCCGACTACGTTCGGAACCGTGATTTTAAAAAAGCGCATAAATGGATAATTTTCATGATATTTAGTATCACTTAGATTAGAATACATGTATAAAATTGTTTTAAGGACATTATGACAAAAATGTTTTTATTTAAATACAATATTTTGGCAAAAAATTAACTTAGAATAACCTTTTTTCAAAATGTTCTCTTCTGTAAAAAATGCGTCAATTGTATTAATATTTTGCCTGTATTCAGCTCAGATCTCTGTACAGAGGTTCAACCATGAGTTTTGAAAAATTCACATTATTTTCCGAGTTACAACCCATTGAAATAATTATCGGCGTTTTTTCTTAAAATTTCTCCCTCTGTTGTCGTAAAACATGGGTAAACCCACTTCTAAGTTATATATTTCAAAAATTCTAGTTGAGCCTCTGTACAGAGGTCTGAGCTATATACAGTCAAAATATTATTTTAATAAAAGCATTTTTCACAAAAGGGGAATATTTTGAAAGATCGTCATTCTGTGTTCATTTTTTGTCAAAATATGGTACTTAAATAATTTTTTATTGTAATAATATTCTTAAAACAATTTTATATACATTTTCTAATCTAAGTGACCTTAAATATCATAAATATTATTCATTTCTACGCTTTTGCAAAATCACGGTTCCGAACATAGTCGGATACCTTAAGAAATATCTTTAAATGATGCAAAATTAATGTCTCTAATAAAACTGTGAATATCTAAATTATTGACCTCTATTCTTTAAATCTGCAAGTATTATCGCTGGAATCGAATTGCTTCAAAAATGTTCTATTATATGGCAAGATGAATCATATTGGTAGATTGGTATGGCATGTTACAGCTAAAAGGTTTCCGATCCCTGATTTCCAGTATAGTCTTAATTTTCAGTAGCGAAAATTTTTCTTGTCTCTTCAGCGTATAGATTCCTTTTTAATGTTTAAAATCAATTACATCAGACAATTACTATTTTGTATTACGTGCTAAAATTCACTAATTTTATAAATAAACACGCCGAACGCAAGATAAACAGCTTAAATTAAAATAAATGCGAATAATTTGAATTTATAATTCTCTTAAGAAACAAACAAGTATTAAAATTTCAAACTTTATTTCCGTATAAAAATTTTCTAGATTTATATTTTAATTTGAAAACACTGCCTTCAAAACTCGCCTACGAAAGCCAAATAACTTGTAAATTTATCGTTTAATTTGTAGCTCACAACTCTTAAAATTCCCCTTTTTTTTAAAAAAAATAAAAGAAGGAACCGCAAACCTACCCAAAAAAATCGTTCTCGTATGTTACTCACGAATAACTTTATCGTGTAGGGTCCTTGAAACACAAAACACAAGAATATTCGATGCGGACTACATAGGAAGGAAACAGCGGGGTTTCGGGATCGGCACTGTGACGTCATCAAAAGCTTCCTTTTTCACTACCAATTGCAAGCAACCATCAGTGGAATGAAGCTCGTTCGAAAAAAAGTAGGAAAAGCGCGAACCGAACTCATTTGATGATTCGGCGCAATTTGGAACTGTTTACTAAGCTTTGAAAAAGTGAGCTTCGTGTGGGAACTTTCTTTTGTATGGTATTTTTTAACTGTCTTGATTGATTCGGATCAGTAAATACTTATAAAAGTGTGATCATTGATCCAGGATTGCAGAAATTTTCTAAGAGTTCTGTTTTAATTGTTCTATTGGATAATATTCCGTTTATTAAGTATTTGTTTTCAGTTTGGCTCGTTTGTTTTGTTATGAATTTTGAGGGAAAAATTATTGATTCTGCTTTGTCTTGTTAATAAATGAATTTGATCTCTAAAAAAAGTTCTGTTTAAATTATCTTAATTCTAATGGTAAACTATTCTGTAAAGTGAGTAAATAACAAAAATTCTTGGATTATTTTGGCTTGGAAATCAACAAATTTTGATTTCTGTTCTATTTGAAAAACTGTAAACTGTGTACAATATTTGATTGCTGAGAATAAACAAGTTTTGAAAAGATGCATTTTGAATACTATCCCAATAATTTGTTTTGATGCAGATGCACGATTTTATTATAAACATATTGTTAAGTCAAAAAGATTGAAAACTCCTCTGAAGATCGTCTGGATGTTTTTGAAAAAGAGAATTTTTTTTGAAAATAAGTTGAAAGAATAAACTACTTGATAGAAAATGCAATACTTCTAGAAAACTGTATTATACCTATTTTTTTTAAGTTAAACAAGAGACAAATGAACTGTTTTGTGAGTGACAAAACTGCATTTTGAAATATTTACAGTCATTTGGATTCCTATAAGAAATACATTGTAAACTAACAAGACTTTTTTGGGATGAATACAGTAAAGTTTGTGATTTAAAGTATTTTTTCTAAATGAAAAGGTCAAATATAAAAAAAATCTTGAGAATTACGCTGTATATTACGCTTACATGCATTACTGTTTTGTATGAAACTTTGCATTCAATATATTTATCTTAATACCACAATTAATGACGGTAAGAACTTTCAATATTGGAGTGTAAGATTGAGAAATTCTTGTTTTGACGTTCGATACTTCATGGATTTTCAGTGTCAAAGACAACATCAAAAGTGGTTTGTCCCGAATCGGAATAAGTAAACACGGAATAGAATAAAATATCTGTATCATTTGAACCCAGAAGTGCGTTGGTGATAAAAAATATGTTCCGATAAGGGAATTTCATTGTATTGAGAGAATAATCGAAGTCAATACAAGGGACATGATATCTTTTAATAGATAAAATGACGATCAACGGAAAGATTCATGAAAAGATCAATATTGTTGTGGTAGATTTCACAAATAATTTGCAGGAGGTAGATCGATTTTGTGCAATGCGTTAGAAGAAAGAAAATAGTTTTCGTGGAACTCTTTAGAAACATACAAATGAAAAATGAGTGCAAAACCTTTCTGGATACGGTTTGTTGGATGGGCAGCAGTTCTTTTACTGGTAAGTGAAAAATTTATTTTAATTATTTGTGTATTATTATTTTTTTTTATTTTATAGATATAATGTCAAGCAAAAAGTTATAAGCATTTTGATATAATATTTAAAAGATTGGAATTTCATGGAATAAATAGAGTGGAAATTCTTTAAAAAAGTAATCAGTTGCACAATGAAAATAATTATACGTATTTTTATAGACTAATTAGTAATTTGGTTTTGATCATAGAGACATTACCTTTTCTATTGCTATCTAAAATAAATCAAGTGTGTGTGTGTGTGGAATATAATAGCTATATTTTCAGTAGCAATAGATATGTATAAATTCTAATTACTGAAAGATCGAATAAGAAAATTAAAAAGTTAGAAATATATACTCACTGTTTTTTTTTTGTTTATATTGCAATGAAATGCAACCTTTAAAAAATTGTGCTTTTGATATTCATCTAAATTTTGTTAGTTTTATTGTAGAGTATAGATAGGATTCATTTTAATGCAACTTTTAGTTCATAGCGGGTGAAATTTTGTTGCTGAAAAAATATTTTGGAAAATTTATCTGCTATATTAAAGTTAACAACTTGATGGAAACGGGAACGTTGTGTATTTTAGTATACGATGTATCAAAAATGATTTGTTGAAAAACATTTCATGTTTTTAATAAATCTAAAGGTGCATATATTACAAACATTAAAGATAAGGCATTAAATTGCCGACGAATTTTTTTGTATTTGTTTACATCGAAATTGTTTCCGATTTTTGTTTTAGCCATTCGCAAGATGATTCAAATCGATGACATGGATTCGAATTATCAATCGAATCAGACATCAAAGTTAATGATGTAATTGTGATGCGTAGTAAATAATATTTTATCGGACATAATATAATCTAATCAGGAAAAAGAAGATTAATGTGTGTATATAGTTTTAAAAAAATATAAACAAACAACAATATTAGTGTAATTTAATGTCAGATTACTTTAACATCCCTTTTTTTTTAAATTTTATTACGTTCCTTTCACGTATAAAACTGTCATATGATAAATCAGAATATAAGTAATGCTAAAATGCTAATGCTGATTTGAACTGCTATTGTAGACAATTATACAACTTATTGTGGCAAAACATTTATCTAGTTGTGATCGTGCTTTTCTAATATTTTATATAAAACAATTTATTAAAAGATATATGTTCGTATAATCATTCTTTCTCAGGGATCGAAATGCCAATTTTAGAGTTATGTCAAAAACTTGAAAAAATTGAACTTCATTTTACTTTTGTATTTGTGTATTTAGTTAACATTTTTTTGGTTAAAGCAATTCAAATGATTTCTTGTATTTTGTTTTTAAAAATTTCATTTGTCTTAAAATTTTTGAATTTGATCCCTAAAGTAAATCTAATTCATATTTTGATATGTATATGGTCCAAATTTTGAAGAAAGATGCAGAAGTCTCGATTTCGGTATATTTAAATTTTTAAAAATCTGCATTGTCTAATTAGCATCATGCTTTACTTAATAATGTTAGGGTTCTCTCTAGGGATAGAAATAGCCGACTGCGTATACGAATTGTATTTGTGCCCATTCTGAAAGCTGTATTCTACAATTATCGAATCCTGCTTTCACAGTAAATTATTATTCTATATAGATCGGTATGATTTTTGACTCGCATATTTTATTAATTTATTTAACAATTAATAATATTGAATATCCGTTTTCAAATTTTTTAACAACATATATAGTATTTTTCGGTTAGTACGCTTGTGAAATCTCGCTAAGCGAGCAGTTTTCCCGACGGCACATAAATTGTGTTAAAAAACTGTTCACTGTGAGATATTACAACATAAAACCCTTCGTATAACGCGCACTTTTAACTCAAAAAATAAGATTAAAATTTACGGGTGCGCGTTGTACGCTGGGTATTAAAATGATAGCCTTAAAAAATAGAGATGATTAAAGAAAAAAAATTAGAGACTTCTACATCTATCGAAATACTGTTTACTTAAAAGAATGACATTCCTCTTATGAATTTAAAGGGTTGTAGTTCTAGAAGTGTACTAATTTCCTAAAGCTTGGAACAATACCTCGAATAAATGACATAAAAATAAACGAGCATCGCGCTCGTATATTTCAGGTTTCTTCGTAAAATAGAGGGTATGCGTCATACGGCGAGTATACCAAAACATTAAAAAGTGCAACTTGAAAGTATGGGTGCACGTTATACGCCGTATTTTGGTAATTTCAATGAATTACTAAAACGCGTACGCTTAGAACGACGTGGCAGGAACAGTTATCGTCACGTGGCCGCGGTAGCCTAGTGGTCAAGGTAATGGACTCATGGCAGGTGTGTCATGAGTTCGAGCCTGTGCCACTGAAGACCCGACACGTAGGGAGGCGATGCACTTTAAATCTGTCGGTGGTCAAACGTCCCCCGTTGGTGTGGTGTAGAAGTTAAGAGAAGGGGTGCCAGTTCAGGTGTCGACCTCGTCACATGACCATGGCTCAAAATTACGAGGTCCGTCGCCAAAAGCCCTCGAGTACCTGAATAGTGTGACGTTAATATTCACTCACTTAGAAACATACACCCTGCATCACGAGGGGGCCCAAAACCTGACTTTGCAGGGGTGCCCTTATATTCTCCGTTACGCCACTGCTTAGAGTTGCTAGAATGTTATCTGCTATCTCTCTTCTTTTAGAAATATTAGCATTCAACGAGCACATTATTTCGAATGATGCTATTTAGTGGAATCTAGATTCGAAATCATGACTCATTGTGAACGATATCAGCCCTTGTGACCTCACCGTAACCACTGCGAAGTTGTTAAACCAGTAATCTACAAAATGAAGGTTAAAGTATCTGTCAGTTTGTTTACAACTGATATTCAAATCAAAACAAGTCCATAAAATCGTAACAATTCAAAAAACAATTCGTCCAATCCGAAAAACACATATCGTATTTCTTTTATCATATCGTATCTTACTTAAAAATATACGTAGAAAAATATCGGATACGATAATTTTCTTTAAATAATATTTCTTTTAAATTATCGTATCGCAAAATTGAAAATTTCGAGGATTTTTCTTATGAATTTTTATGACAAATTATGACTCAATAACTGTATGTTTCAAAATTTTGAAAATAGGTTTGAAAGATGTTTGTCATATTCCAAGCACACTATATGTTATCCAAAATTACTTCAATAATTGCACGAGTTAAAAACTGTACAATATATGACTACAATAATATAGTACATACTACAATAGTATGTATATACATATCACCCCCATAACAAACCTATCAATGAATTTACAATATTATATATAATAATGTCTTGAATGCTAAAAAGAAACAATATTTGTAGATGTAATAAAAAAGGAAATGATTACAAAATATTTCCGCTCTTTTATCTACATCAACTGTATGGTGTGTGTTTTTTTTTCTTTTTCAAAGGCTAATTTACGCCTACACAAATTATTTTTCAAATCAATTTATAAAAACTACAAAAAAATTAACTTCAAAAGTGGATGATTTAATTTTATTTACAAAACTGCAGTTATAGAAAAATTACAATTGCTTAAAAAATTATATAATGTGAAAGTATTTTTTGTAAGCAATTTTTTAATGAAAATGGTAATATTTCCTATATAATTGAACATTAATGCCGATACATATAATCTTAAATCCCCCCCGGGCAATTTTGTGATTATTATATTTACGTTTATGGGATCTCTTCATCAAAACATAACTCTTGATACCATTTTTTTATCAATGATTATTTTACTTTTAAAAAGTATTTTAAGGTATCCGACTACGTTCGGAACCATGACTTTAAAAAGGCGCATAAATGGATCATTTTCATGATATTTAGTGTCACTTAGATTAAAATACATGTATAAAATTGTTGTAAGGACATTATGACAAAAAAATTATTTAAATACAATTTTTCGGCAAAAAATTAACTTAGAATAACCCTTTTTCAAAATGTTTTCCTTTTGTGAAAAATGCTTCTATTATAATAATATTTTGCCTGTATATAGCTCAGACCTCTGTACAAAGGCTCAACTGTGATTTTTGAAAAATGCACATTATTTTCAGAGTTACAACCATTTGAAAAAATTATCGGCGTTTTTTTCTTAAAATGTCTCCCCTCTGTTGTGTGTGTGTGTCGTAAAACATGGATAAACCCACTTCTAAGTTATATATTTCAAAAATTCTAGTTGGGCCTTAGTACAGAAGTCTGAGCTATATACTGGCAAAATATTATTATAATAGAAGCATTTTTCACAAAAGGATAATATTTTAAAAATGGGTCATTCTATGTTCATTTTTTTGCCAAAATGTTGCACTTAAATAATTTTTTATTGTGATATTATTCTTAAAACAATTTTATATACAATTTCTAATCTAAGTGACACTAAATATCATAAATATTATCCATTTATACGCTTTTGCAAAATCACGGTTCCGAACGTAGTCGGATACCTTAATCTGTTTTTTTTTCACTTATAATTGTGTTTTTATTTTCAAATTTTGTTATCGAATTGTACATTTTGTGTACAATCTATTTTGACTTGATACACAAATCGATTAACCACAGCCAATGTGTCTCGTATACCGTAAAATCCGGCATATATAACCCGCACCAAAACTTTTAAACAGCATTTTTTTAGGTATATTCGCCGTAAAACGTGCATATTTTTTTTTTCTAAAGACCTGAAATGTACGTGTGCGCTGCTCTTTCATTTGGAGTAATTTATTCGAAGTTTTATCCCAGGGTTTGGAAAAAATAGTATACTTCGAGATCTATAGAACCCTTTAAGGTATCCGACTACGTTCGGAACCGTGATTTTGCAAAAGCGTATAAATGGATAATATTTATGATACTTAGTGTCACTTAGATTAGAAAATGTACATAAAATTGTTTTAAGAACAGTATTAATAAAAATTTTAAGTACAATATTTTGACAAAAAGGAACATTGAATGAAGTTTCAAAATATTCTCCTTGTGAAAAAGCTCTACTGTAATAATATTTGCCTGTATATAGCTCGACCCTGTCTACAGGGGGCTAACTAGAATTTTTGAAATATATAACTTAGAAGTGGGTTTATCCAAATTTTGCGACAACAGAGGGGAGCAATTTTAAGAAAAAAACGCTGATAGTTATATATATATTTTTTTTAATTGGTGGTAACTCTGAAAATAATGTGAATTTTTCAAAAAATCTAGTTCAGACTCTCTGGAGAAGTCTTTACTTTATATAAGTGTGTGTGAAATGTTATTATTTGGGAAGCATTTTTTATAAAAGGAGAACATTTTGAAAAAAGATAATTCTAAGTTAATTTTTTGCCAAAATATTGTATTTAAATAATTTTTTTTGTCAAAATCTCCTTAAAACAATTTTATACGTGTATTCTAATCTAAGTGACACTAAATATCATGAAAATTATTCATTTATGCGTTTTTTTAAAATCACGGTTCTGAATGTAGTCGGATACCTTAAGTCCATTAGGGAAAATAAACATTTCTTTTAAATAAACAGTATTCCGATCTATATATAAGTATACCTTTTTTCTACTTATCTCTTTTCCTCTTTTTTTTAAGCTATAATTTTTTAACCCGGTGTATAACACTCATCCGTAAATTTTGATCTTATATTTTTATGCTAAAAGTGCGCTTTACACACCGAATTTTACGGCAACTTGCATTAGGTAATGATTGGTATTGGTCATTGTTGTACTTATGATCATTGTTTCGAGCTTATGGCTTATTCTGTTGAATAGGGGGTTTAAAGTCATGGTGCTACTAAAAAGCGTCATTATAAGAAGCTGGTGGTTGTTACATGTTTCGAGGATAAAGTTTTTATGTTAGCGAGGTGAGAAATGTTTTAAAAATAGTATCCGTTCAAATGTCGTCCTCGTCACTTGACCGTGGTTCAGAATCCTGAGATTCATTGGCATTAGCCCTCTTGTAGCTTTTTAATGTGATCTCAATAACTAATGCAATTAAATGATTGTTAATCAATCATGTTAATGATTATCATTTGTTTACTGTATTTAAGTCCCAAACAGAGTATTTTGTTACAAATATTTATTTATTTACAATTCCACTTTTTTTGTTATAAATAATTCATCATAGCATTGTAAGAAACTTTTTCTGAAATGTGCGTATTAAATTAACTAAACACAATGATAGTATATGAAAATGATTAGCGATTTTTTTTTAATTGAAATCCTTTATTCTGTTAGAAAAATAAAATTTGCAAAAAGGAAAGTACTCAAAATACTTCATTTTAAATTTGTGAAAAAAGTATTTTGGATAAAGTATTTTATGTAAACATATTTTTTATAGTTTTATTAATAAATAAAACTATTACTTGAGACTAAAACCGAATGATTCATTGCTGATGTACCCGTGTTTGCATTTATTTCTGATTCCCATACGAAAAAATCAATTTTTCAGAAAAAAATTCATTTTTTTTTAAAGCGGGAATATGTTTGATATATTATGAAGTTTAATTCTGCATGAAGATTTTGAAATAGCCTTGAAAAAATTCTGAGCTCTATTATCAACAATTTTTTTTTTTCAGAAAAACTACTTTTTAAAGTTCTGTCTCTTTTTCTCCTATATTAACAGTTCAATTCAAAACTCCATGCATTAATTTCTTAATTTTTTTAATTAAGTATAATTGGAAATTTTTTGAAAATTTTGTTTACATCTTTAATTTTAACAATGCTAGTATTCAAGTTAAAAATGGCTAGTACATTTAGGAATTCGGAAAAAGTCATAAATATCTTCCAAAAATATTTTACGTATAACATAAATATATATCAAGCATTATTCATATAAAATTACATGGTGATGAGACAAGTTTGAGGTTGTAGCATTTTGAAACCAATGTTACTTTAGAATATTTTATTAATACCAATTTCCTTTAAAAAATTTGACAAAAAAAGCGTAATTCCAAAATTTTTTACTGACATGCCTTTCTTTTCACATTTATGGTTTCTTGGAGAAAAGCCTTTAAACGGGTTTCCTGAAGTTGTAATTTCGGGAAATCGGGACAAACCATTTCTAGGAAATACTAGATTTTATTGGGGAAACATAGAAAATCTTTTTGTTTCCTATAAACCAAAGCAGATGTGTATAAAGTTCTTTTATTCGTATTGTGCTTTAACTCATTAATACATTTTTTTTTATTAATAATGTCTCACACCATATAAATAAATTTTCAAGTAAAAATTCCGGACTTCAATTTGAAGTTAAAGGACATAATTGACTGAGTTTATGAAAGTTAACTTTTACATAGGATCTATTGTCCATAATTCTTTGCACTCTACACTAAATCATAAACAGCTTGTCACTATCGCCCGTGTCTAAGTATATTTACGATCACATTTACTCTATAAACCAGTGCTTCTCAAACTTCCAATCTTTGCGACCCAATATTCAATCATAATTTTCTTCGCGCCCCCTCCATATAATAACAATGTATTGAATTCAATAATACTATACTTTGATGCTAAGGCTAAGACAAACCTCTTAAGGGCGTATATAAACGTCTAGCTCAGCCAAAGCATTATTTCCCCTGGACGTATATATACGTCTTTCCGAAGTACGATCATTTCTGTGCACAGCTATTCATAAAATTATTCCGAAGACAATGGAATGCAATATAAGGGACTTGACAGTGTTTACGAAGGGTTTACTTATTTCAGAGGATTTGTTTATTTATTCTTTTTTTCCCTCCCCTGAATACATCACGTATGCACGCCTACCTGGAAAACGGGGGCATTGGGGAGCGAATTGCGTAACTTTTAGACGCCAGCTAAGGAATTAATCAAAAACTATACAAATTATCTAGATAAATGTTAGTTTTTGTATATGACAATTCCATGGGGTCATTGGTAATTATTAAACTTGTTCTTAACTTAGTATTACTAAATTAATTATAAATTACATTGTGCAGTACTGATACATTTACTGTAAGTGCATTATATCATTGTAAATCTGTTTTTTATTTTTTATTATGTCAAAATATATTTTGTTTGCTTATTTCGGTGAATTAGTAATTTTCAAATGCTATTTAGTTTTCAATTTTTCAACAAGCTCGAGCCCCCCTTGTAGAGTTATCACGCCCCCCAAGGGAGGCGTGCCCCACAGTTTGAGAAACGCGGCTATAAACTATTTCGTATATCTTGTAATATGGATTTTCTTTATTCTCCTACATCTGATTAAATTTGTATTACACTGAAGTCCCCTCCCCCTTCCCCCAAAAATGATTAAATACAACCCGTATTCAGAGTTGATTACAAAAATGAGGAATTGCATGGTCTTCGAAACTCGACAGGTTAAAAAAAATTAAATACTTTCATTAAGTGCATATCAAAAACAAATATATATATATATTGTGTGTGTGTGTGGAGAGAGAGAGAGAGAGAGAATTCTATAGTTAAGTTTTCTTTCGAAGGATTTTTTTCAATTTATGATGATATCTTGAACCCCCCCGAGATCCTCCCGTAATGATTATTTTAGTTTATCTAAATAACGGGAAGTACCATTTTGACCACAACTTTATCTCTTTAAAAACTTCAACGTTGACTCATTTCATAGTGAGTTCATTCAAGATTGCATTAGCCACTGATTATGCCAAAAAGCGTGTAAAACATCGAAAATCATGATTATCGAAGGTACTAGAAGTTTCCGGTAGGGAAATGTATTAAAACGGAGCTCTTTGGAATGAGAAAGAACGCTTTTGTGCGTCCATTGTCATAATACTTTAGGTTTGTCTTGATTCTTTTTGCTTTGTGTGTGTGTTCGTCATTCAAATGTAGGATTAAAATTTAAAAAAATATTCTGCTACAACCAAATAAAGTTGTCACACACCATGCTTGATTTCAGTGAAAACGCTACACAGGGCGTCTATAAATTAAATATGGTCACTTTCGTATGTAAAGAATTTCTGAAATATAAAATGAAATTAATCCATGTAAAATCAGACTAGTAGTAATATATCTAAAGTTTATTCATAGAGGGCGTTAGGTGTCATAACGTAAGAATTGGGGTATCGGAAAATCGCCATGCTACCCTATAACAGGAAAGGAATAGTCCTTAAGTAAGCGTGTTTTATGCAGTGAGTTTCTCGAATGTTTTCGGCTCATTTTTCTTCGCTGAAAAACTATTACTGGAATTATGTACCTGGACATGCTACAGAGTTTTCTTGTGTGTCAATCATCAAAGAACAAGTACCATTAGGTTACGTTTTTCAACTAGATATCACGTCTTGTCACTACCACAGCAAAGTTTCCTCTTGCCTCAATGCTGAGGTACCTGTTTGGATTGGTCGTGGATATGTTATTACTGTTGGATTTTTTGGGATATTACCGCTGGATTTTAGTATATGAGGTTTTGTAAAAGATAAAGTATATATTTTGCCATTTCCTGCATCCATTCCTAAACTAAAATCCATAATCGGCACTGCAGTTTGATAAATTTGATCAACACATACATGCTGACAAATCTGTGACAAGAGCTTTTTGCTGATGGATTATTTTCAGAGTACCAAAAGGAAGCCACATCTAACATTTGTGATAATAGTAAAAGACTATTTCTCTATCTTCGAACAATATGTCCTTCAATATTTTATCTGTAAATTACATGCAATAAATCATTATTTTTGCATAACTAATTTGTAGACACCCTTTATATTAATATATGAAATTTTTCTATCGTTAGATCCTGAAAATTACACAGTTTAAACTATTAATATATTTATATCTACTTATCCAACTAAATTTTATTATATGTATTCACGGCTGCAGTTAACAACTTTAAAAAATAATTAAGAAAGGAAATAAAAGAGATTTTGTATGTTAAACCACAAATCTGTTTAATGAACTCCATATACCATTAGGTGAGGCAAATAATTTATTACAAATAATAATTCCTGGCTGTTATAACTATTACGTTTATTTTTAACTTACACGTTTATTTTTAACTTACACAGAAAACACACAATATCATGTCCATCCAGGTATACACAGTTGATACAATGACAACTTAAAAAAATGTCATGAACAAAAAAAGTTATCTGTTATAAACTTGACAGTGATGACACAGATGGGTCAGCACAACGAAGGAATGTCGTTCTTTGGGAGTTGATTATTTTGTCTTTGCAATATGACGTCATAACCCTTGATAACAAGGGGCCACTTTGTAGGGTGTATCTAAGATTACGTGCTTGTAATATAAAATCATGATGACTGAAATTTTTGATTTTCCAACATTTTAAAAATATTTTAGAATTAATTATCTATTTCATTTTAAACTTTCGAACATTTGTGTTTCTCTATTCCAATTTGTTTTTTAGTTATTTAAAAAAAAACAATACATAAATATCGGGAAATAATAAAATATTAATAAACACAATAAAAATTTCACAATTTGA
Source organism: Trichonephila inaurata madagascariensis (assembly GCA_019973955.1). NCBI lineage: Eukaryota > Metazoa > Arthropoda > Arachnida > Araneae > Nephilidae > Trichonephila > Trichonephila inaurata. The sequence goes on from BMAV01014125.1 coordinate 73,826, forward strand.
AAGATTTATAAGGAACTTTTTCTTTGATAAAATTATCCATTTTCCAAAACGGCAAAAAATGAAGTATTCTATGAAGTTTTCATGATATTTTAATGCTTTTTAAAAAGTTGCTTATTATACTAAGGTGACCAGTTTTTTTTTACAATGAAAAGGAGTAAGCGCACAAAAAATTTAAGAAAAAGTTACAATGTAAATATATATCAAACATTTTATTAATTCAAATAAAAAGATGCTAATTACGCATTTCTTTTAATTATTTATTTAAACGAGCATTGTCCCATTGAATATTTTTTGTCAATGTATTATTTTCTACTACATCGGAAATTTCGGAGCAAAAAATATCCTTTATATTGAGCTTTAAAAGTGCTACAGCTGAAGTATCAACATTCAATCTTGATTTCTCACTTGTCCAAAAGTCATTGCCAACTCTGTTCTGTTTCTGTTTTCCAACTGTTTCAATATCTGCATTAATTCCAGGTCAGTACAACGTAAATTCAACAAGAATAACTAATTTATCATATGGAAAGTGTTCATTTTTGAAATGGGGTTAAGTATTTCTACCCATCTTTTATCAATTTCAGCATGATGATTTACCAATTTATTAGAATTTAAATACACATTCAGTCTTCTAATTTATTCAAACAGACAATTTTCATCGATTTAAATATCAGGCATTTCTTTCGATAGAAACTCAACATAATTTTCTGTATCTGTCCAATTTATATACTTGCGATGAAGTTAAAAACCGCCATTGAAAACTGTTCTTCTACATATTGGAAACATGTTTGGTTCATCTCTGAATACAGATTAAACAGATCAGTTTTTTAAAATATTGAAAAGGAGGACAAGTAGAAAGACAATTTTCGAGGACGGACAGAACCTATAAAAGGAGGAATGTCCTTCCTAAAGGAGGACGGTTGGTCACCTTATTATTACAAATACTTAAGTATATTGTGGGGAAGAAATATATAACATACACACACGCACTAGATTTAAAGAACTACGCACTTTTTTCTCAAACAAAATTTTATGCTTTAAATTAAATATAGTATAATTCAGAAAACTGCTGTTGAGAAAATTCGATAAAAGTCTGTATTATTTTTTAAACTTTTATTCGACGTACATTGAGTTTTAACTGCTGACATGAATAGCTCATGAATAATAGACTAATATAAACAAATTAAACTAATGTCTCTGCCATTTCTTTCTGAAATTACATAAATAAGACTAATGTGCGACTAAAAAGGAATCGCGAACATGTCAACTGCATACAGAACTGTGCTTAATAAGCAGATTCTTGAAAACTTCTCATTATTTTTTTAAAAAAAGTACGCTATATGTATTGCATTTATTATTTTAAATATTATTTTATTTCCTTAAAGTCTACACTGCTTTGAATATTTATTATATTTTCCTAAATAAATTAAGAAAAGGAGGGAAGTAATTTTAAAAAGCTTTTTGCACATTTTACAGAATAAATTAATCCATTTATAGTCACGTTATGTCGCTCTGGTGTAAAACTATTCTATTTTATTTGATAGTGTGTATATTTATAAGCTAAATTTCAGTATTTTATGTGATTCATACCTTTATTAAAAATCTTAAAATGATAAGAGATAAATCACCACCTTCACAGTGATCTAATCGTACTATTTGTAATTCATATAAAGTTTGCAGAAAAAAGAATGCGTGTTGAAGAAGAAAGTAGGAAAAGAGAGACATACATGAATTTACTACGTTATCTATCCAACGAAAAAATTTTGTTCTAATTCATTCAATAAAAACATAGATCATATGTCGATCTGATTATGGTAATATGAAAAAGTATAGATGTAGGTTTTTGTGAAAGATGAAGAGAGAGGTTGTCGACTGCATTTACCGTTTAAATTTTGAACGTATTGATTGGATACATACGTTACTTTTTTTTAAATCCCATATTAATACTCTTTAAATAATACAAGTCTTAAGCTTAAATAAAAGCTTTTATTATGCGTTATGCGTACACATGAGCAAAAAGCGTTAGAAAAACCCGATAAACTACGAGTTTCTGCTTCATCCATAGCGGACGCGGGTGTTGGAGGGTTAGATTAAAGATCAACCATTTTAATAACTAACACACTTTTATTTATTATTTCACTTAATAGCTTTAAACAACTTAAGGGTGAAAGCATTTAGATCACTAAACCCGAAGAACAATCTATCACAATCAACTAAATATAACAGAAATCACTTATCTGCTCTCTTGCGCGCTCTTCTTTTTAATACTTGAATAACCTTCCACTTGACTTTACTATATGACCTATAGTCGCAAACGCTTTGTTCTCATCTATCTCGACTTTCAACCACGCCTTACCGTACGATTGACAGTTTCCTTAAACAAAGTTCTAATTTTACATAAACCAAAGTTTTTTACAGAAAGAGGTTTTCAACTGAAACGGAAGTTAAAAAAGATTATTTTGCATATATCTAGTGGAACGCGATAGACCCGCTGTTAAAGTTTCATTGTTAGTTCCACCTCATGTTTAGGACACACACATCCCAGTCGACTAATACTTTTAAATACCGAACTTTAGCATCGCTGGATTGCGGGTATTGGTGAGATGCCGATCTAACTTTGTTTCCTGGCCTTCCACCAGACCCTCGCACTTAGCTCCTGCATTTCTTCCTTCCTATGGAGGTACGCTAAATCTGAGAGCGAGATCGCGCGGGATATAGTCCCCAGGCATATGAAATCTTAGCTTTCGTTACCTTCAAACCGTTTATTTGTTGGCAAATGAGCTTGTCAGTATCTTTCTCAGAGAGTTTTTCATGGGAATTAATATGTATTTATCTCAAGTACGTCCCTCTTTTTTGGGAGTGGCAAACGTTTTCTTATAATCTTAAGGTACTTGTAGTGATTATGTTCCTCGCTGGACCACTTTTGTTCCAAAATATTTGCTATGAACAGGCACATCCCCATCCCCCTCGTGAACGACTTAATGTTTTTCATTGCTGTGTTGTACGACTCATTGTGGTTTATAAACGCAAATGAACAGAATATAAAGAAAGAAATGGACATCTGTGCAAACTCTATTGGATGAAGTTGAAACTGATCAAGCAAGACAAGAACCTGATGAAATAATGGATATTAATCATGATAGCGAAAGTAAATTCGAGAAGATTAATGAACCTGAAACTTTTGCGTTGAAAGGAAACTTTTGAAATGCTACGTATAAAACTCCATCAAGAAAGATATGAAGCCACAAGTGTATCACAAGACACGCTGCGCCCTGTTAAAAAGACACAAACAAGAAAAAGTTCAACATACTTATTTGTCGATAATCAAAGAACAATAAAACTACAATAAGTTGACCAAAATAAGATAGTTTCGCCTGAAAGTATTATTCCTGTAATGTTAGTGGTACTGTTCGTGATTGGTGTCCTTTATCAGCAATGTCATGTTTGTAAATATTTCGTCCAGTTTGATTGTGTTTTTTCTCAATTATCAAAGAAAAATTTTTAAGTCCTGAAAAGTAGATTAATATACTTTGTCTTGAGAAATTATTCCCTGGAATTATAATTTTCATGGTGTACAATAAAAATAACTATTAAGAAAAGATTGGGGTGACTAGCTTCCCACACGCTACCGCCTTCCAACGCTGGTACTAGTGCCATTTTTTCCCGCGTTAATAATTTTATTATTTTATTAACTAGTTATACCTCATCAACAGTGAGCATTATTCCAAGTTTGCGCGGTTCAATGGCCAGTTATTCAAGGTCATTCGAAGATGAATGCGCCAACGCTCATAAAAGCGGGTAGTAGGATGCAATATTGATTTCATCTTATCATCAAAGGAGCCAATTTATTCTTAAAAGGAATGTGTGTATGAAAATTTTCTTTTCATCTGCGTCTTATCTCGAGAAACCACATATATTAAGATTTCATTCATGTGTTTTGAGTAATGTAAAAATATATTCCCCTTCTCCGAACAGAATGAGCTAGAATTTTCTTTAAAAAAAATTCTTGGAAATAATGTACAATTAGATTGAAGATGCAAACATTTTCTTTTCTTCCTTTTTTTTTTTTTTGCACTAAGTCATATTCCTTCACACGTTAGTATTTAAGTCGTACATTAATTAGGAATGATATTCAACTGTGACTCTTTAAAAAAACATAAAAAATTATTAATTTTAATACATGTAGTAAGATAATTTTCTTTTCACTGTATAAATTTCTATAGGCATATTTCCTGAGAATATAATGCATTAACATGTTTTGAAATTTGCAGCAAAACTTTAAAAATACTTTGCAAAGTAGTATGCTGTGACATTTTCCGAGAGACGTTTTCTTGAAGTTTCACAATAGTGTTATAGTATATATAGCATATATTATATAATAATAATAATAATAACTCCCCTTCAATATCCTTTTTGTTAATTCTTTTATTGATATTTAAAACAAGCTTTAATTCTTTTGGTTCGAAAATAACACTTAACCTAATCGTACAAATATTAGTCCCGAAACCTTGTCCCGCCCATTCTATCCAATCCTCAGAACTACTATTACATAATAATCACGCCCTTTGTCACTGACGGTATAAAAGCGAAAAATCTTGAGTAATCGCTCGTTTTGTTTTGTTCCCGACTTGTCGCGTCTTTGTCCGCTTTGTTTTGAAATCGTCGCAGTTTGTCTCGTCAACGTGAAATGTACTCCGCACGTCCTAAGTTTTCTTTTGATATGTGTGTCGTAGTAAAAAGATGAACGTCCACTGAAGATGTTTTTCCTGAAACCCTACTAACATCTTCGACAGAGTACTACTCGGGCAATATTATATTGTATATATATATGTGTGTAAACTATAAGATATACTTTGATGTATAATTATATCGGAAAAAAATAACTTTCTTACTAGACCATGACTCAATTTCTAGAATATTCGCTTGTAGCTTTTAATGTGACATTAAATGTGACACTTAACTCAAACCCCTTCCAAAAAACTTGAGAAATTAGCTGTCTTCTATTAATCCTATAAAATAAAAATCGACAAAAAATGCTACGTAGTAACAATTTTATGTAAAAGGATATTATTAGCTGCGATTAAAATAACTGGATTTGAATGGTTTTTTCTATTTTGTGAAATTTCTTGATTATGCAGTAGAATTATTTCAATTTTTTCTAGGAATTTATTTTAGAATTAACATCAAGAAACCAAATGAACTGCTTGGTAGAGTTTTTGGTTCTTAATTATTAATAGTGTAAGTTACAAACTGTTGCTGCAGTGGTGTTGCAGAGGTATTGCAACTGGCCAAAAAATATACTGTGAAGTTAAAACGAAAATCTTTCCTGAATGAACGCAAATTATAATAATTTTCTGCTTGAGTGTTAGTTTGTCGCTGATGGGTTAAATTTCTGTTACGTCACATAACAGTAATTATGTGTTTTCAGTCAATCAATGGATTAAATTCATATGACGTCATTGAATACAAAGTCAGTCGACGGTAACCACGTGTAAGCCGCCAATCAGTTCAAAAACTCATGTGACGTCATATAGGCACGTTAAATGCAATCATCTATTTTCAGCTAATCAGATCGCAATCCGTTGTCTAAATTATGCTTTTTTTTCAGGAAACTTAAAAGTAGTATTTGTCACTATTTAGAAATACATTTATAAAACAAGATTTTTTATAAAATTTGTAAATTTTTTTGTTTAAGTTTCTTTTATAACAGTTGAACATCTTTTAAATTATGAATTGGTAATTTTATTCCAAGTTTTTTACCATTAGAATAGTAAAAAGTACGTATTGCCGCATGTCGCCTAAATCACGTCAAGTTCTATATCGTGCAACAACTGTCCATGTTCCCGCATTCCAACGTCCACAAATATAGGTCTCGCGTTTCGGTGTTCATACGGCTTTAAGTTCGTTTAACTTTTATTTCTTGAAGAAACTGTTCTTATAGTACATGTTTGCCAACAATAATAGCTCTTTTAGGTAAATAAAACGGGCTTCATTTTAAAGTACACGCATAATACCAATTTTTGTAGTTTCAGAAAAACCTTTTGAAGAATTTTAATATTTTTGCATTTTTACTCGAATTGCCCGAAATTTTGTGTAAAAGCATGCACCTGATGTTGAAGTTTTTGATCCAGTTTGAGAAAACGTAATTGCCTTTATCATGTGGCAATCGTGAATTTAACCCATTTCCTTTAGCAAGGTGCCGCAGTTGCCAAGAATAAGTGTATTAAATACGATGGCCAAGATACGAAAAGCTCAAAATATGGAAATAAATAAAGTTAAAAAAATGTTTATTAATTAGTAAATAACTTTTATAAATCCTTCATATAAAACGAAAAAGAATAGAAAAGAGACAAAATTCGCGCGACATAAAATTACGGATATTTCTCAGAATTTTTGGATATATTCTATTTTGGTACAAAGGAGTGAGTGACTTTCAAAATACCGGCGAGAAATCCGAATGGTGTCGAACAATGACTGGCGCATAATGATCCAACTGGGTCTTTTGCGCCAGGTTAAGAAGAAAAATCAAATCAAGTCAAACAATGCCTCGCAATCGCTTACGAAGCCATTTGCCATTGGGGTATGTCATCCAATGTCAAGAATATATGAAATTATAACTGTGATTGATAATGAAATGTTCATAGCTGGTACTTTCCACATTTTCGATGTCTTCTGTCTGCTTTCCAACAATCTGAAGAAAAAAAATGTTCTGATGTTTTCTGAATCGTTGTCACCAAAGTCTTATCACTGTATTCCAGAGCCAATAGCGACCAAACATTTTTACTCTATTATAAAATGATCTGATACGGTATTATGCTGCTCACTAATTTCGCCAAATAAAAGACATCGTGAAAATTCGAAAGACCTTTTGCCACCCTTGCTGCCGTTTCAAACGGAACGGCCAGTACCGGGCCGGATATTATCGCGGCATTTGGCAACGTCTTTTGATTTCAAGAAATTTGCCGACGATATAATATTTAAGCACCAATGATTCTTTTTGCCTGAAATAATGAACACTGTGCATCATTCTGGTACTTTATCAAGTTCTGGGCAGCTTCAATATCTTTCGAAAGCGATTATTTGAAAGCGTACTGTTAGAAAAGAAAAGAAGTATGGAAAGTGAAAATCACAGTTTATAGTTATTTGGTTTGTTGGTGGGTGCCCTTTGGTTTCGCTGTTTGTTAACGAACTTATTACTGAGGATTGATCGGAATATAAACATCCAAAATTATAAAATTCTAAATTTAATTCCCTACTTCCTGTATTCCAGCTGATAGTGATTAAATTACTATATCTCAGTTTCATTGCACAACAAATGTAATCCTTTTATGGCTTGTTTATATTTACTAATAAATCATATGTGCGACTAATGATGAGGTTTCGAATGTCATGCAACATAATACGATTCTGCTATGTCGATATTGTCGAGTCGAATTCTAATATCAGCTATTACAGGACGTAATACATTATCTCGAAAGGAAATATTTGAGACAAATTGTTCTCATTCCACCAGTTATTCATCTCTAAGCCGCCAATATATTCAGCTTCAATTATGCATTTTGAACGGCCCATGGCTCCAAATTACAAGGTTTCTAGTTCAAATTTACCTTTACGCTCTCATCATAATTAGTATAAAAAAGAAAAATATTTTCAATTGAAGTTTTGTAACTGGTGCCGTTATCGTTATTAAAACGTTACCGACGCTATGAACAAGTAATGTAAGTCAATTCCTACTTCGTTATAAAAACTTACTGGCGCCATCTGTTGCAGATATCTAACTTCGTCTGAAATAACGCAAAAGTTATAAATTAAAAATTAAAATTAAATTAATGAATTAATACTTTTGAAAAAAAACTGTATTAACTTCAAGTGTCATCCATTACAAGTTTAAAAAAATATATTTGAACTTCAGTGGATGAATAAAAAGTATTTTATTAACAATTGAAAATTTGAATAAGATATATATAGAGAGAGAAAGAGAGTGAAAACTAATAGTCGGAATTGAAAAAACAGTTCATAATCCGTAGGGTGAGACCACAGGTTAACAGTGGAAAGGATAATTGCAAATGGATATAAGTGGATCATAAGTAATAATATACATTTTCAAAAATTTTCAATTACTTACATTTATAAAAAGTACACAGGATGCTATTTAATCCACTACTGTTAATAGTTAAATTATTGATGTAACCTTTTGATAGCAAAAATCATAAAAGGGAAAATATACTTTTCGTAAATACTTAAGAAGTTCGATAAATGTTTAATCTGAAACGGATAAGGAATTGGCGAGTTAAAATTCCACAATCCTATTTTTTGCAAATTATTTATTTACTGTACAGTGCACGGTTTTTGGGAATTAAAAATAACTACTTTTTTTTTGCTTTGCTTTAACATACAAAATTTTGAACCAAAGGGCAATTCTCACATTATATTTTGATTCTTAATATTATTTACAGATTTTTATCTTGCGAGTAATAAATATTTATAAAAGAAAATATTGTAAATTAAAGATATTACTTATCTTCTCCTTGCTTTATTTATAGGAATTTAAAATAACTGAAAATTTAAACAATTATTGAAGAATAAATGGGCTGAATTGATGACGGTCACATGATAAAAACAAGCTCGTGTTCTTCATTGAATTCAAAACAGATATCAAACTAATTGTACTTGCTGTTCTATTTTTAAACTTGGGTAAATTTCAAATTCTATAATTGGATAAAAAATTCAAATGTTATAAAAAATAAATTTCTTCAAAAGGTTTTGAAATTAAAAACAAATCTTACGTTACTCTTAAATAAAATGCATTTTGTCTATCTATGTGCATTATTGTTGTTGACAAATTTGTATTTTTTAAGAGAAAGGGTTTGAAAACATAAAAAATTGGCAACATATCGATTAGCTGGAAATACATGGTTGCTTTTATCGTGTGGCTATGACGTCACATGAGTTTTTGAACTGATTAAAAACACGTAGGGGAAAGACATTATCATGTGACCAATGCACACGTCACATGAATTGAGCCTCCCATTAAAGTAGTAAAGTCGGAATCATGATGGTATTAATAATGCAGATCTCTACCACATTAATGTTCGATATTTGTGATAAAATAATTAAGCGTTCACTCGTATAAATTATGAATTTTTATAAATTTTTTCATTATTAGTATCTTTTTTTAGTATTAAACCGGAAACTAGTAGTGTTTCCGATTAAAATTATAGAACGAAATCGTTATAGAAATCATTTGGATATCATAATTCAGGGGTAATCTCTGTTTTTGGCCTCCTGAGCCGTTATATGGGAGCGGATTAGAGGTGTCCTATTTTATAGAAAATGATGTTCTATTCATTATGAAAAATAATAAGTTTAATAAAATGGGGTAGTTTTATTCAATTTATTTATTATGCTAATTTCATGTCTATAGCTGAAAGTACATTTAATTTTAGATTCAATTTAATGCATTCAGAAGTGAGATTACTTATTAAAATTCTCATGAAAATCTGTAAGTTTATGTCATCTCACTACATTTATATTTGATCTTGTTGATCTACATGTAAGAAAAGTTTTGCTCACAATTTATGTCGACTAAAATAGAAAAGTAATTTTCAGGCCTCCACATGGAAATTATTCGCTGACAAAGATTTGTAAAAGCTGTTAAATGCTTCACACTGTAAAACATTTCCTTCTGCATTGTGATTCACCGAAGCCACCGAAGCTGTAACTCTTCAGGTGCTGTAATCCTTCAGGGTGCTAACAAATGGTCGCTTTTAATGGGGATCATCAGAGCAACCTGAATTTTAGGCTCAATTTTTTAAAATCTTGAGATTTTGTGACCCTCGTCCTCCAACCAACTCCTGCAGATAGCCCTAAACCGCTTTCTGAAGCCTACTAAGGAAATTGCTGTGGCCAATAGTGAAATACACCAATCTTGATCTCGCAGTGAAGTTAAAATCTTGATTCAAAGTGGATTTGCTGCCTTGGTGGGTTGTTGCCTGGCTCCATCCATGTCGCAAGGTGTATTTAAAAATTAAATAAAGAATAATAGTTAGGTTATATATCCTTATTAAGATGTATGGCATAATACTTACGGAATGAAACACATTCCGTCTAGAATTGATACATCATTTTTGTTTCGCAGTTTTCCCAAAATTTTAACGAACTCTAATCGCTTCCGTGAACGCTAGCCTCTTGTTCTCAGCCTTCGTCATCTCACCTCTATCATCTCGATCCCAGAAATTGAAGGTATCATTGAATTTCTTATCTGAATAAAACCGTATGCGGTATGAAGGTTTTTGTCAGATCTATTGCTAAATGGAATTTAGCCCGTGAGTAGGAAGGTGCACCAATTTGATATTATTAGTGAATGCAAGTGGCGAGTCACCCCAATCCTTTTTTATAATTTTGCCGTACATTATTAAAAATCAGAATCTCCAGGAATGTTTTAAATTATGAGAGGAGTATACTTACAACTCTTTAAAAACCCTTTTCAAGTTGATAACTTAGAGAAAATCCCACCGCAACTTGGACCAAAATGCAGCTCGAAATTGCAAGGGTGTGGCTTGTATGAAAAGAAATGCCAAAATCATATACATACGTTTACTGAACTTTATAAGAAATGATATATTTCGAGTGCAGGCAAAACTGTCGAGCCCCGTTTTGCACTTTTATGATAAGTCCTTTTGATGATCGACAAATAGTATGTTGAACTTTTCAAGCTTGCCTCAGTGATAGGGCGCAGTGTGTCTTGCGGTACACTTGTGGCTTCTGGAGTATATTCTTCTTGATGGAGTTTAGGTAGCATTTGAAAGCTCTTTCAACTCGTGGCAACCGTGCTTAATCGCTTTTCGGGAATTTACTTCGCCTCAGGATTTGGTCAATATCCATTATTTCATCAGTTCTTCACTGGCTTCGATCGCTTCACCGTCAACCAATAGATCTGCAAAATACTCATTTCTTTCGCGTTCGTCTTCATTTACATAACCATGTATCGACTCCATATAACAGCTATCAAACCTTTTAGCTAAGGTCCGGACATGTCCGAACTGATTTGTAAAAGCATGTAAAATTTCCAGAACTACCGATATTTGGCGCTGCCTACTGATGCAAGAATCAGCGGTAAAAAGTAAAAATTTCGGTGTTTCTGCTGAAACATTTTGACAAAAGTGAATATTTTTAAATACAAATACTGTTTCGGCATCAAATTAACCTCCTGTAGCCGAACGTTTCAAATACAGCTTCCTTTTGTGCAAAATGTTTCATAATGCAATACTTTGCCTGTATATAGCTCGTGACCTCGTACAGAGTGGTGTTCTGTAACCCGCCATTTGAAAATTCACATTATTTTCAGAAAGCTAAAACCCATTGAAATAGATGGGAGGTCAAGCGTTTTTTCTTAAATATTCTCCTCTGCTGTCGCGGTAAAACATGGACAAAACCTACCTTCTAAGTTATAGAGGAGTTTCAAAAATTCTAGCCTTCCGCACAGTATGATCTGAGCTATAATGTAAAAGGCAATATTTGCCGGGTTGTGAAGCATTTTTCTTTTCGCTGAAAAAGAATACAGCTTTGCACGGGCCGACGCCCCAGTGTTCATTTTTGTAGCGTGCTGGCGAATTTATTGCAATATTTCCAAAACAATTAAGGCGTTATTTCAATATAAGACATACACCAATAACGTAAATATTATCCAATTTATATGCTTGCAAAATTCACACCGTAGCTCATGATGCGCGCTACTTTGTCGTTGCTTTATAGGAAACGTAGCAGCTTGTCCATAATATTTTAGACAGCAGTCGCGGGGTGTGATGAATCCCGGTCACCTCAAGCAATTCCGATTAAAAACGTTTGCCTCCAAGTAAAAAAAAGAGGGAGTAACAAAACAATGTTTTAGTTCCCTTTGAAGACTGTCATCAAGGGAAGATACTGAGTAGAAAACACAAAGAACAGTTTCCCCAGTATTAAAGATTCGTGATCCTGGGTGCACCTGTGCTCCGCGTGACCATTCCCGTTAGCTGAGATGTGGTAGTCTCCATGTAAAAAAAGTGTATTTTTGGGAATATAGTCATGAAAACATATCCCTTTTAATCCATGTCAACACGCACACACATGTTGAGCCAGAGGTTAGATTTGACGTTAAATGGAACTGATTGCAGCGTGTGATTATTTGACAGAGCCTTAGAGATTATTAATAATAACTTAGAATAACCTTTTCAGCTATTTTTAGGGCCAGCTTTATTGTATTCATATTTTCCTGTATATAGCTTTCCTGTGACCTCTGTAGAATTTTTTGACTAGAATTTTAAAACTAGACTCAACTAGAATTTTAAAACGCATAACTTGAAGCTCATGGTTTATCCTCATGTTTTATTAAAACAGAAGGGAGAATTTTTTAAGAAAAATACATAATTATTTCAAAATGGTTTGTAACTCTGAAAATTTGAATTTTCAAAACTATAGTTGAGCCTCTGTACAGAGGTAAGTCTGAGCTGAATACAGGGGCAAAAATATTAATACAATAGAAGCATTTCTTACAAGAAGGAGAACATTTTGAACAAAGGTTTGGTTCTGTATACATGTTTTTGGCTAAAAAATATTGTGTTTAAATATTTTTTTTTTGTCATAATGTCCTTAAAAACAATTTTTTATAAGCATGTATTAATCTGGCGACACTAAATATCATGAAAATTATACATTTATGCGCTTTTTTAAAATCATGGTGCCGAACGTAGTCGGATACCTTAAGGTATTATTTGGTTCATAGTTAATTTTTTAATCTGTCTTTAGATCAATAAAGAAAATCAAGCCAAAACAAAAATTTTGTAGAATGTACAAAACACGTGAGATATTGTACTTTCTCATAATTATTTGCTGACTATTTTTTTATATCTGGGGCTTGCATCAGCAATTTAATATAAGTTAACATTTCACTTTAAATTCTTACTATACTGTTTTCTTACAGGAAAATATTTCTCAGTACCATTATTCAAATGGTACGTTAGATTTCGGAAATGGAAGTAAAATGTAATTTTCCAGTTCTATAAATTCAAAATTAAACGACACTTCTAATTGTGCTTTGTTTGAATTTTATCAATCGGCGTAGGAAAATAAAGAACTTAGAAGACTTTGAGACTGTGTGAAATAAGAATAACATTTCTTCACAGCATAAGCCTTGAAATTTTAATTATTTTTACTTTTTGATGTGCTATATATTAGAAATTTCATGCTTTGATTAAATAAAGTATTTTCTACAAAATTCCCAAGCGACTGCCTATGGGGCATTTTGTTCTTATCAAGTTTAGCATGTGAACAATCTTTTTGCAGTCAGAGAAAAGTTTGCGGCCTTGAAAGCGAATTTACCTTTAATCTTCGTTATACCCATATATAATTTAAAATGCCAATGCGTATAATAGAATAAAAAATTTTAATTTCTGCTAAGTTAGCAAAGCGGCCAAAAAATGTTTTTCAGTTTTACTTTTTGATCTTTTGTGTGTAAACCAAATGGAAGTAATTTTCTATTTTCTGCCAACTTCGATATCTCAGTAAAGGTAAATAATCAATACATATATACAAACTGTTACCTTATCCAACAATATATTTCTGACCTCATTTCTTTCGATGGCAAAGATGACACCTCAGCTTGCTAATTCTCTCTAACTTTTACAATTCATCACGAAAAGACTTTGAGACCAAGACTTTCAGTCACCTCTGTTATCTTATATGACCGTAGTACATAACAATCATTAACGACAGCATATGACCGCTCATTCTTAACGTTTTAGTCGAATCATGTACATTTAAAATCTTTTAACACGAAATTGAGGGGGACTGATATACTTGTTCGTGCTAAAGGATATTTAAAAAATACACGTATATTTAACAAAATTAAGCTTATTAGAACACATTTTATTTAGTTACATAGATAGTGAGCAGGTTATTGTATAAGAAAAAAATCAATGAAATAAAAATATTTACATTAACTTAATGAAATTTATCACAAAATTTTCAGGTCTTTTGAAAAATAAAGTTTTTGGAAAATAATCTGATATTTTTCTTTCTATTGCCTTTTTTAATATTAAACTGTCCACAAATTGTTCCATGTCATCCATTTGTTATTCATTTCGTTAATGGAATGTGCGTATAAGTATAACTACGCATACTTCTTTTTTCATGATGCTCTTCATTTCGGATGCTTTTGTGTGGCGTTTGTAGGGATGGAGGGTGAAAGTAACCGAGATAATAAAAGTTGTTTCGTGTCACATGTTATTCCGAGGGTATTTCAAAGCCAAGTTAGCCCTTCATTTCTCATGAAGCCAATTTTAGACCCCCCTATCTTTCATTTCGCATCCCTCTTCAATCTTGCCTGCGTGGCTGGTTTTCCCATATATTATATTATTCATTTCCAGAACGGAAATCTTTTCGTGTTAAGCGATTTTTGTTTCTTGTAAACAAAAAAAAGTGCATGAAAATACATTGCAGTTTGTCAGAACTGTTGTATTATTTCGTATTAACCGATATTTCGTCCTTAGTTTTCGTGTTGAATGAATTTCACTGTGTTTGAGTCTTTGTCCCACTAAACGTCGTGTAATGAGGCTGTTTCGTGTTACATCTAGTGAGTCGTTGGTGTCGTGGGGATGTGTAAGAGAATGGTTCGTCAGTTTGGTATTGTTCTCGAACCTTAACCGGGATTCTGAATTATAAGAGCCATCACCAATGACCTTCATGTCACCTTTTAATGACACGCTAATAAGACGTAATCATTCTATCAGTACGTACGGCTGGCGGTTTCTGAATCGAGATCGAAGTGTAGAAGTCTGGAGAATGGACGAGACGTAACTGTCCCTGTAATATCCGTGGTTCAAATTATATGCATGTGATCTTTCACCATTAGTTCTCGTGTTTTTTTCCAACGTGTAATGTTAGTACACAACTACCCAATCAAGCTATAATCGAAATTCGTACATAATCTGTTACGACGCTAATGGTATTGACCTTATTGTGGCTTTAAAAGTAAGGGCATTCTTTGTTCATCAATCAGTTTAACAAGAGCTTCAATATTTTTAATTTGTGCTGTTTACTTTGAAAATAGTCAGGATATATATTAGAATCAATTTTTAAGTTGTCACATGATTATTAATGTTGACGCAAGTTATGCAAATATCAATGTTGAACATAAATTTGAAACCTATTTTTAATATAAATTATAAATAAACATCTCCGCGATTGCGTTTTTTAATCAGAGTAATTGATTGATATTAATTTACTTAGAGTTCACAAAAATTTCTTTATATATGTATAAAATCAGATAACTTAAAAATATAAGGCTGGCTTATGTAAAAATTCTTTTAATTTTCCAGATTTCCTTTCACATTGGATGTTTTTTGTGCATAATTTAAGGCAATATATATATACATAATTGATACTTTATATATTTTAAAAGGGGGCACTTCAAATGAAGATTTGCTGTCTATTTTCTTAAAAATACTTGATGATCCTGAAGAAGTTAAACTTAAGTAATAGAAGATGTGAGACCAGTCATTGTATTTCATGATATTCTCTGCAATATTCAAAAAATAAATTTCTACAGAATAACTTGTTTATATACAATTTTTCCTACAGATACTTCTATCTTTTCGTACATCTGTATTTATTAAAAAAATAAGGTACGTTAACTGTATCAAAAATGTTTGTTCAAAAACTATGAATTGTAGTCTCGTTTGATACAAGCAAATCTCAAAGAGAATTTTCCCCTTAATTAGAATAAACTCTTTAAAATGAAACTTAATAACTATATTAGTAACGACAGTTCATCTTGAACTTCTAAGAAAAGAAATTAAACTGATAACGAAGTGACATCATGCTCTTCCTTTAACCGAATTAATCTTTTAGCTGCCAGTTATCTCATCTTCCATTAGAATCGCTAGAACATGATGATGGGGCTGACCTCTTGCTGATTGAAAAATTGTCCTTGGACATGATACAAATATACATTCTTCTTCAAAAAAAAAAAATCTTAAAGGTCAAATTCACAAAAAATTTTTGAGAAGCCCCGTGTTAAAAAATATAATCAATACGTGTGATGTGTACATAAAATAAAGTTTATTTAATAACAATTTACGAAAATTTTTACCATACTTTTGATTATTGAAATGTATTTAACTTGCGCAAGGGTAAAACATAAAGGGGGTGGGGAAATATGTTTTCTATACAAATCCTTTTAAAAAAAATATCCAGTTTTTATTTTATGATAGGACATGGAAAAGTAAATTCATTATTTTTTGAAAAGTAAAAGGACAATGTAGAAATTATGGTTTTCATCGCCAATACTGTAGTCATATACCATTTTCGAATCCTATAAAATCATTGTAGCGAATTTTTTTATATGATTTTTATAGCAATGGAATATGAATGTAATTTGTATTGTAATAGTTTGAGTGAAGTATTTTCTGGGGTTAATATATTATCAAATATATTTTATGCAGATAATCTGATTTAATAAAACATAAAAATAATGATACATAAAACTTTTAATGGATAGAGTGTTCTTTGCTGTTTTTAACTTCAAGGAATGAACTGAAGTTTATTTTCTTGTCAAATGTGTGAGAATTGTTCGTTTATTAAATTCAGAAATGTTTGCATTCTCGAAAGCTTTTATTTTGAAAAATACGAAATGATGAATCCTCTATAACAGCACTGTACATATTGTTTATAGCCCTTCTAACAATATGTTCATTGATGCACTATTTATACAGTAATTATTGCGAGAATAGCATACAGTTTTTACGATTAAATCAGGAAGTAAATGGAGATATATACAAAATGATTATTGCGTATGTAGTATACAATTTTTATGATTAAAACAGGGAGAGTAAGCTTAATGACTTTTAAAAATATACTCAATCTCTTTCAGATATGAAGGCTGTTAAACATTTTAAACGTATGCCCGAGGAAATAGGTGTAAGTAACAAATTTTCCGAAAAAAAGTTACCTAGCATTATTAACAAGCTTTGTCACCTATGATTCTGGCATCTTTGATGCTCTAAGAAATTAAGAAACCTCCTTTATTAATTTTACTGGCATCACTGACATATATATACACTATAATACGAATTTCCCGTTTAAAAATATATCCGATTCCAATACAAGTTGTTTTAATTCTCTTACAGTAGAGAATTGGAAGTTACATAGATCTAAAGATATAAACACAATGTTACGTGTAACTTGTTCATAAATGAGAATTACTGGTACTAAGGACCGTTAAGTTTTTCTCCATCATTGAATGAAGTGCATCATCTTCAAGAGCTTTAAGCATTTATGTCGCAGCTAAGCGATTATGCGTGGGATGACTTGTTTCTCGAGGCTATTATTATAATAGCCATTTTATTGCCTTTAAAGACTTAACAACATACGCTTTATTGAAATGCTGATAACAGTGTTGTAAGAAATTTGTAGTGGGTTATTAAAGTTTCTGGTGGTTAATTTTCATTTTTTCATTAAGAATGATGTGTTTATTTGCTGTCGTTGCTAAATTTTATTTAAGAGGAATTTTATCTTAACTTAAAATTTTTCTAAGGAAATTATTTTATTTAGGAATTAAATTCAGTACACATTAATTATACATACAGTGTACATTTTATATTAAACTACGTTTTGGGAGAAAAGCAACTCATTCACTCATTGTGAGGCTTTCGGAACCTACAGATTTGAAATCTAGCAGTGATATTATGAAGTATAGGTCTGATAAAAGAACGAGTTTTGCAAAAATCGTCTCCAAAAGGGGGGGGTGGGGGCGTTATACACAAAAAATCCCCGTTTTTGATCTAATAGATCTACATACTCGAAAATTGACTGGCATTTTTTTACCTGAGTAAAGATCCGTGAATAAATTGGTTTTGCGGAAATTGACTTCTCTAAGGGGGTGATTATAGGCGCATAAAAGATGAATTTCTAAAACAAAATTTAACTCCTGTCCTTTTTAAATCAAGATGAGAGAGATAGAAGAATGTGTTTGAATTCAATTGAAAGCTTAATGCTAAGGTTTTAAGTACCAATAATTCAAAAACAATACAACAAACAGTCAAACAATATCAAGAAATACCCAGCAAAAATAGATGGGTAACGGTTGAATATATAAGCTGTGTGTGTCTTTACATATTGAATATGCGTAAAGCGCTCTCCCTCTCTCTTTATGTACAGGATGGTCCCGAATTCATGGTACAAACTTAAGTGTAGATACATGATATTGTAACAATCATTTATTGTATTCGAATGTATGGGCGCAAGTGACGCGCAAACAGAGGAAATAAAAGAAAGGAGAAATGGAGTTATTGGTTGGTTGCGTTGCCGGTAAGGGGCAGTAGATGTATAACCACCGTTCAACATGATGCATCTCAGCAGGGGAAAGCGCCATTCGCAATTGTGCTGACATCTTCGACAGGAGACTACGTATGCTGAAAAAGCAGCCGGGCAAATGGTAACGGCAAATGTGCGCTGCGAATGTATCACGCATAGTTTCTTGATTGACGAATGCTGGATCACAGAATTTTTCAACTGTTATATAGTCAAAACTTCGTGAAACAAGCGTGGTGGACCAGTCTCTTGGCCACCCTTGCTCGAATATCCAAAGCTGCCACACGTGTGCGTGAAATACCTGGCATCTTCGAATGCATGCGCTAATCGCTCCAGCTATGCTGTCAAACATGTAAACATTACACTTGTCAAAAACGCTTTCAATAAACACTTGGCTTTCCTATTGTCTCTTATTTTTTGTGTTTGCGCCTCACAGCGTCCCTTGCGCCCATACATTTCTATACTGTAAATGATTGTTACAATGTCCTGTACCTACCCTTAAAGTTTTTACGATGGATTCGGGATCATCCTGTATAGAATGAGTGTGAGGGAAAGAGAGACTGTACTATTCTGTCATACTATTGATATTTAAAAAATAACTTCTGTCATAAACCGTAAACTATGTATTTTAGTAAATTACGTTATTTTCAGCTCATTTTTAACTACATTTGAGTAAAAGAATGTAGCATTACTTTCCTTGTTGAACCTCGTCTTTTGACCGTCGGTGATAGTTTTTGTGTGTGCAGTGGTGTGGTATCTATATAAACCAGTAACAGCCTCCATGCGATGACAATCGTTTTGGCATGGTGGCTAAGATACTCGTTTTCGGATCGGAAGGTGCCCAGTTTTAATCTTCCTTCACTGGTGAACCTGGCCGTGCAAAGAGAACCGCAGCATACGTGGCTCCATCTATCCACCGCAAATACAATCAAGCCGTCAGACACATGACGCAACCAACAAAGCCGCCACACACGATGACGCAACCCACAAACCGTCACGCACGAATGACGCAACTGTTCACATGCTCGCCACGAATATTGTATCGTTCGTTCGCCGAATCACTGGCAGGGGAGTAGTGTGGGGTTGATATCTATATAAACCAGTAATAGCCTCCATGCTATGACGATCGTTTTGACATGGTGGCTAAAATGCTCGTTTTCGGATCGGAAGGTGCCCAGTTCTAATCATTCCTTTATGTGATTTCGAAGTACAAAGTTAATAAACAATCAATGTATTCAACATATTGAAAGTTTAAAATTTTCGAATTATAGCAACTGTCTGTGTAATCTGCGTATTAATTTATTAAAATTGTTTTATAATAATGTGTGATTTATAGAGGTACTTACGAATGATTCTGATTACCATTATCAATTGATATTAACACGCACACAATCCCGATTACAAATTCAAAAATGATATATTTATAGATTCGTTTGCAATTGTCATAAAATAATGGGTCTGAAATAAGCTTTCAAAACTAAATTGATTTATCGCACGTTAGAGATAAGGATTTAAATGCCATCCATTTATCAGAATACTGGGATCGGAAAAAAATTTCAATATTTATTAATCAGTAAATACTATAAATCAGTTGATTTAGATCGAGAAATCGCAAGCAGCCTTTTTGTTTTTAAATTTTTATTACATGTTTGTTTCATCTCGACGGATATCTGACTGGAGGTCCTTTAATTTTTTGTAAACATTTATTTTCCTCACTTGTGTTTATTTTCCAGACTAATCTGTCAAAAGAGATTGTATCAATAAAACATCATAGGTCTCTTTTGTTATCTATGTTTTCAAATATCTGATATGAAAGTAATAGAGATAATACTCTAAGGTAGCACAATGAACAAAGATAATTTTCCACATTTTTCCAATCAATCCAAAACTTGCATTAGAAAAAGACTAAAGACTCAATTCGTTATCTAAGTTTTCTATTTTTATTTCAATGGAAATGTATAAATTTTTCGCAGCAGACATCCATTTGATTAGTATTCATAATCGTTAAAATCAGTGAATTCGGTTCGTGTTTGCTATTTTAATGAATTCATTTAACCAGTTAACTGCAAATGAAGAGTATACACACTCGTCATGCATAAAAAGTAGTGACCATTGGCTATTAAAATAGTAATTTTTGAGAAAAACAAAAGATAGTTTCAAACTTCAAGATGTTTAGAATATTTTGAGTCCGGCCAGCGTAAAACAAACAATATGAAAAATTTAAAAAGAACTCATGCCCCGTAAAGCTTCTTTCTAAAGCAGCGTATAGGTCCGCACAATGAATTTATTTATGTGAAGGTGTTCACACACACTGTTATAAGCGTAAGATCAAAAAGAATTCTTTAGGGTTTTTTTGAAAGGGTATTTTGTACATTCCCTGTTTCATTCCATCCCAGGGGAATTTTTAAATCCTTGCCTTCGTATGTATTTAATTTTTTTTTTTTGTTTTCGAGAAAAAATGTATGCATTTAATATTTATGTTAGAAATAAATAAATATTAGTAAAAAAATTAGAAATTTTTAAAAAAAGGCCTTATTTTTTTTGACCCAATATTTTTCTGCGACATTTTTGTGATGGGGGGTATTCTCGCTTTTTTTTAAATTTCCTGCTACCGGGTTTTGCTTTTAAAAAAAGGGTTGCCACTGTTATTTGGTTAAAATTCTTCTTTTTCGTAATAAAAAGAAAAGGGTTTAAAAAATTCCCTTAAAAAGGTACCCAAGTTTAAAACATTTATATTATAACATTAGTGTTATATAATTTTGTGAAAAAAAGGCACTCACACACATATATACAGATAAAATTTAATGCTTTTTACGGGGAAAAAAAAGACTCATTTGTTTTTTTTTTTGGGGAAAAGGTATTTGTTTTATTTAAGGTGGGGAAACCCATCTAAGCTAATAATTATTTTGTGTGTGTTTTGTTTTAATTTTAAAGGGGGGCTAACTAACATGAAATTTGGGGTACCTAAAAAAAATCTGGTGACATGCGTTGAGCATATTTTTTTAATTGAATGTTAAGACTTGAGCTTATCTACAAATATCTAAAGCGAACTTTTTGACTGAAAGGTTGTTATTTCTGTTTCCAAACGGGGGGAGTTAACGGGACCAACACCAAGTGTTTTTTCATAAAAAACAAATCGATTGAGAATGTTGTCACATGATTTTTGAAAGAGATGTTTTAAAATCCCATACTAAAATTTATAAAGGGGTTAAAAAGTACAATAAGCGAAAAAAATAACATTTTTACTGAAAGTATGTTTTCCTTTGCAACTTTTGGGGTGATTGATAGGGATATCAATATGGCATTCATTCAACTAAAAAAACCCCAAACAAAACCATGGAAAAATCAAATATTCCAGATTCCGTGTTTTGATGAAAAGTTTTTTTAGTCTTCTTTGCAAAAGAAAGGTATTAAATTTCATTTGGGGGTGTAGGGTTTGGTTTGCCCAATGAGACCCCAAACGTGCTTTGCAGTTTTTCATTGGTAAAAGGGGCAACAGAAGCCCCCAAAAAGAATAAAAAACATGGTTTCAGTCGAAATCAAAGGGCCCCGCGCCCATTCGCAACGTGATCTGCTATGAAATGGGGAGATAAAACCAGTAGGCATCAGCGTTTTATAAAAAGTTAACTAATAACTATTTTTCATGACTTTTTCCAAAAATATTTTTACAATTTGGGAATCGAGGAAAAACCCAAATTGCTTCAAAATTTTGGTTAAAAAGTTTTAAGCAATAAATTTTGTTTTTTTTATGAAAATTTAAAAAAGATATGTTTTTTTCCCTAAATCCCCACAAAAACAATAGATTTTTCCCAAATGATGATATATATATATATGTTTTTTTAAGGGAAAAGACTCTTTCAAATAAAAAAATTATTTTTTGGGTTGGAGGGAAAAATTCTTTGCATTTTAAATGGCGGGGGATTTTTTTTTGTAAATAAAAAAACATCCGGGTAGTGAGACATTCGGATTTTTTTTTTTGGTTTTTTTTGGGTAAACTAAAAAGAGTCATTTTTTTTCCGTTCATCATTTCCCCCTTTTTATTTTAAAAATGAAAAACTTAAGTTGGAAAAAGGGGGCATTTATGACACTGCATTTTGTATGAATTCCCAAAAAAGGGAACAAAATCGGTTTTCATGTAAAAAATTTTTGCCCGGGATTTGGAAAAAATATTTGGAAAAAGTTCGTACTTGTCAAAAAATGGTTTTGAAATTTCGTTCCGGGGAAATACCCCCAAGAAAATAATCGATCTGGATGGAAACCAAGATTGATAATGATGTTTTGGGTCCATGTTGGAAAGTAATCCCCTTTAACAATTAAAAAAAGAAGAAATTTGGTTTCATACCTTTTGGAATCACCTTAAAACCCCTTTGGGGTTTTTTGTTAAAGCGAAGTGTTTGGGTTCCCTTTAATTAACGGAAAAAAATTTGTCAAACGGTAGAAAAAATTTTTCCCTACATCTGATTAAAACCCCAATGTGGAGCCGTTTTTGGACAAACTGATTACTGGAGATGAAAAAATGGATTCTTTAAAGAGAATTTAAGAAAAAAACTTTGCCCAAAAAAGGAACATCATCTGCAACAGTTTTGGCCCAAAAATCCATCAAGAAAAATACTGCTTTTTTTTGGTGGGACAGGAAAAGGGCCCGTGTACTAGGTTGCTTTAAACAGGGGGGAAAAAACCCTCAACGCGGATCTACCTCCGGTTAAAAAGAATGCAGCTATCAAAAAAAAAACCAGCATTAGCCTCCCGAAAGGGAAAAGTGTTCCACCACGGTAACACTCGACCCAAATGCAATGGTAAAACAACAAAAAATGAATAGTTAGGATGGGAAGTCCTTTGGGCATCCACCGTATTCATTTTACATTTCACCATTTTTTTAATTTCCTGTTCAGATCTCTTAAAATTATCAACGGGAAAAAAATGTTTCTTTTTAAAATGTTTCTAAGGCAGTTGCTGACTATTTTAACTCCCAAAGGGCGAGAACTTCTACAAAATGAAATTTTATATTTACCTGAAAGATGGCAACAAGTTGTAACAAATAATGGGACATATATAATTGATTAATATTAAAACATATTTTTTATAAATCTTAAATTTTTTCTTTAAAATACGACAAATTTTCCCTCCAACCCGATAATAAAAAAATTTTTTTTTTTAATAGAAACTAAAAAAATTTTAAAAAAAATTTTTTATTTTGTTTTTTAAATTATGGTTTGTTTTCTGTTTGCTACATTAAGTAGCCGTTTTAATAACGTATTTTCAAAAGGTATAAATTTGGGAAATTTTAAAAAGGAAAAATATTTTTTGAATAATTTTTGTTCTTTACTCAAAATAAATAATTTAAAAATTTTTCCCAACTGATTTTACCCCACAGATATTTTTGTTTATATTAAAATGAATTTTTCCAAATTGTATCGTTTTCATTATCTTTTAATATATCTTAAATTTCTTTCTTATAAATTTAAAAATTTTCTTCCCGATAAAATAAATTTTGTCGAAAAAACACATGTTTTTTCCCTTTTGGGGGCAGCCACATCGTGTGATTTTCTGAGAAAGTGTAATGTCATTGATTTTGTTCTTTTGAGTTTCCTACTTAAAATTTGTTTTAATTGAAAAATTTTTGAAACAGTTCAGACTCTTGAGTAGAAAAAATATTTGACCTCATCAGAATACAGGCTTTAAAAAAAATTTCCCCTGCTTTTATCGAAATCATTAATTAATTTATATGGATAATTTTGACTGCTAAAATAAAACAAGTTTCTATCCATAGAAAAATCACTAATTTCAATTTTGTGATGTATCTAGTCATGACATAAATTCTTCAATTATAAAAGGTTGGAATGGAAAACTTTGTAATAAATTAGAACTATATTCGGGGTTTTTCTCAACACTACCCTAAACTTTCTCTCTTTCAAGGATTTCGAAATATAAAAAGGGTTGATTCTACTTGTTTTATCATTGTTTTTGGGGGAAATATGGATTTTATTGGACAGCCCCGGGGACACAACATCTTATGGCTGGTCTTCCGCCGATCAAACCAGCGTTTCTTTTCTTCCCAAACTAGAAAAATCCCTCAAACGATGTCCACCTCCCAAAGGATATCATAAATTTTAAAAATAGGGTTTAAAATTACTGATAAACTGGAAAAAGGGTAGTGCGGTTTCTAGAACTGTGGGGCGCGCCCCCCTTTTTCCAAGGGGGGGCGCGAGCAATTTAAAAGTCGAAAAAAAATATTTAAAAAAATTACTAATTTACTGAAAGTAAACAAACAAAAAAACATTCTAACATAATAAAAAATAGAATACACATTTACACTTATAAAGTATCAGTACTGCATAATGTATTTCATAATTAATTTAACAATACTAAGTTAAGAACAAGTAAATAATTACCAGGGATCCCATGGTTGTGTCACCATATACAAAAATTAATACTTATCTTGATAATTTGTGCGGTTTATAATGAATCCCTTAACTGCCGATTAAAAGTTATGCGATTCGATCCCTAATGCCACCGTTTTCCACGTAGGCGTGCTTATAATGATGTATTGGGAGGCGGGGAGGAGGAATAAAAATAAGCAAATCCTCTGAAATATAAGTACATCCTTCGCAAACACTATCCTTTTATTGTATTCCAAAGCCTGCGGAATATTAGAAGTGCACAGAAAAGATCGTACTTTTGACAGACGTATATGTACGTCCGGGGAGAAGAACGTTTTAGCCGAGAGAGTCGTTTATATGCGTGGGTGTAACTTAAGAGATTTAAATAATATTCTAGATTTAGCATCAAAGTATCGTATTATTGAATTCGATAAATTGTTATTATATGGAGGAGGGCGCGATGAAAATTATGTTTGAATATTGGGTCGCAAGTATTGAAAGTTTGAGAACCACTGGGGTTGCGAGAATGAAGAGACTACTGGCACTTCACTTATCAAGAACTGTGCTCTAATACAAGATCTAAACTCAATTAAATACAGTGTATTATTGTGAAGGCCTTATGTATTCCACCTGCGCACCAATGGCTGGTGCGCAGGAACATCTCCTGGCTCTCCACTGGAAATCAAATGTGACCATGGCTCCCAGACTGCTCTGGCTAGTCTAACAAGTGACCACTTGAAATGTCCCTCCTATGATTGTGGCAGAAAAATTCATTCCACTTCTAAGAAATGAACATCCAGCTTCACTGGATCACATTCTCAGAAAACCTCAGTCTTTCAAGGGGAGGCAACCCTCCGATCCCTTTATTATCATAGATTCTATGGTGGTCAACAACCTTCTGGACTTGATCTGACATGTCAGATCTTTCGAGGGTAAGATGTAAAGTAGCCCGGAACGAGAAAATAAAAAAAAAAGCAGTATACAGCCAATACTCGCCGAGGCCAAACTGCCGGCGAGTATTGGCTATATACTGCCCCAGACTTGCACATCCCGTCCCGTCGGGTGCCCTTCTCTTTGATTATCAGCGTGAGCCCGAGGTGTAGGAATAAATGAAGAACTAGAAGTTTCCATGTTCTTAATATGGCTTTATTAAGAACTTAAACGTCTAACAGATTAGGTAATAAATAATATATGTGAGAGAATCTACGATGACCAAACACACAATATAGATAATACCGAAAAAAATTAACCCGGACCACTATCAATAACTAACACGCCTAAACTCAATTCCAATAATATCTCAGATCCTAATATTAAATAGTCAATCCTATCTTAACTTCGTTCATCGATCCAATCTTAATGGAAGTTGCGTATCTACTCGAATGCAATGGTATGCACCTTGACCTAATGGCTCTATCTCCGGAATAACTTCTGTTGGCTGTCACTTCACGATTGTATCACGTTCTATCATAACATTCCCGAAATTGCCACCTCGCTTTCTCTAACTTCTGATATTTAAAAGCTTTCTAATTTGCATCTTTTATCCACGCTTCACTTCTTGGGTTTTGGTTGGAAAAGAGTTACCATTAATTCTGGCCCCAAAAGAACCCAAAAGATATGCTAATGAAAAGACGCGTGAGCCCGTCACAAAGAAACTACAACAGTTTTACCCTGTATCTCTCTCTTTACCATTAAATTTAGCATATTGCACTTTTTATTCAAAAGGATAATTTGTTTGTTTTCACAACTGCTCTTTTAGTCTTATTGACCAATCATCTATTGAGGCACGTACTATCTCGACCATATCCATAAAGAACGTTTGAGGTTGTTCTAATTGGAATGCCGTTTTTGACAAAGCCTTTCCTCCAATGCAGATCGCAATTTATAGTTGAGTAGATCTGGATGGGGTTGGAGGGCTTCATTAATGGTTCTAGTGTTTTGATAACCTTAAAAGAAGATCATTATTTCCCAAATAATTGACATATGTGCACCTCGTCTGTAATTTTCGTAACGCTGAGTCCCCTCTTCTTAAAAAAAGGATGTATTTTAATAATCAAAACATATTTATTTTTTATTTTTTTTGTGACATATAAAAATAATAAGAAAGAAAAATAAAATTATTCATAATAAAATATAAGTAAAAGTTATATTATAAAAAAAAATTTGATTATTGGGAAGAATTAAATTTTTTCTGCTGAGATGACAGATTGTCATAATTTGGTTCCCTGGTTGTTAATTTTAATCTCAGACGCAATTCCACGTCCAATAGTATGTTCCTTCTTATTTTTTTTCCTTTTACTTAAATTTTTACTAATGCTGAAAAATGTGTTTTAATGTGTTTTCTTCAATTTTTACTTATTAAAATCACTATAATTTTTTTTTCATTTGCATCCAGGTTGTTCTTCAAATTTAACTTAATTCCCAAAAATTATATTTATTCTGCAACTGAAGTTGTCACTAGCTAAAAAAAAATACAAAAAAATATTAATAATGATAAAAAAAATAATAAATAAATAAAATTTTAGTGAAAAAAAACCAATTATCGTAAACTTCTGCTTATAATTGTAATGGGTCTATTCGAGTTCTTCCAACTAATCTTCTTGGGGAATAATGGATCTTTAAATATTATTCTATTGGAAACCTTCCTCCGAAGAAGATGTGATTATGCAAATCAAGGCTTGTATACAAAGATTAACTTTCAAGCTGAAAGAGAGAGAGAGGCTAGACTGCTAAAGGATATAAGTGATTGATTAACGCAAAGCTAGGCGAAAGCACTTCGTAGCTTATTTGATTAATATTAGGATTGACGATTTGGACAATTGGTGGTTAAATTGGATTCGGTCGGTTTGAATTAGAAGGTGTATTGCCTGGATGTGCTAAGTGTAAGCGATCCGATTTATTATTAATCTCCAATTATCTCCGTCTACCTTGCTAATACTGCCATATTTAACAATTGGTGCATTTCTTAACTTGGGTTGTTGAATTTGTGTCTTTGTTGAGAATTGCTAATAAATAGTTTGCATTGACTATGGCTAATCTTCCTCCTGACCCTCTCACACTAATGGATGGCACAGGCCATCCATTACATAAAGCGCACTTTTAACACAAAAAATAAGATCGAAATTGACGGATGCGCGTTATACGCCGGGTATAAAATGAGAACTTAAAATAAAGAAAATAGATTAGCATAAAGGAAAACTAGACTTCAATATATATCGAAATATTGTTTATTTAAAAGAAATGACATACCTCTAATGAATTTAAACAGTTGTAGTTCTAGAACTATACTATCTTTTCAAAAACCGGGAAAATACTTAGAATAAATATCTTCAAACATAACAGTATTGCATACATACATTTTAGATTTCTTCGTGAAAAAGCAGGTGCGCGTTATACGGCGAATATACCAGAATTTTAAAAAATACAGCTAGAAAGTATAGATGCGCGTAAACACCGGATTTTACGGTAATTTTTATTCCTAAGTTCGAATTCGAATTTTGGAAAATCATTTATCTTTACTAACATAAATACTATATTGATTATTCTTGTTTAAATGTTACGCATATTCATAAATTTGTTTATTGAACTAATAAGTTTAATTGTGCTAGAGCCAAATTCATGATAGAAATTTTCTTCGATTTTTCGAACACGATACTTATATATAACTCCATTAATGTCTTACAGGAAATGTTTACGCCCATTTTTATTTGTTGTAAGTGGCACTTATCTTCAGTTTCCAAGTTATCTGTGCAGATGTTGTTTTGCTCTATATAAAGTGCCTATTCTTTGACTTACATTTATAGAAAGGGATTCTGAGAAGTTCCGAAATATCTAGCTTAAGTGACAATATCCGTTCATCTACGTTAGACGGTTCTACAACATATATTGAATCGGTTCAAGAAATTTGCTCCTTAAACAAGTTTTTCAATTGAACTCAATTGAACATTTCCGACAATCACTTTCAATTTATATGAAGAAAAAATTAAAGTGCTTCAATTTTTACATCGAGATGACCTTTGAATTACTTTATTTTAAATGAATCGTTTTCTTATATATTAGACTAGCTGTTATATTCGTTCTTCTCACGGGTGAATTGAAAAATTATAAATACAGATTGAGAATAAAGATGTTTTTAATGTGTCAATTATACGTTAATTACAAATTAAACAAAATAAAGTATTTGCATATCTAAGCTGAACAAAATAAATAAGTCTGTAGATCTAATATTTATAAAGCCCCGTAACTCTCTTGTGAGTCGATTTTTGAAAACACCTTCCTAAGTTGATCTCTGCTCAGCAAAAGTAACACATTGTTAAAAATTTTGTGAAATGAACGCATAAAATAGTATAAATATTTTATATCTGGATGTGTAATACGTTAATATTACTTCCTATAGTATTTATTTTATGTTAAAATTGTAATATTCGCAAGCAACGCCTTTCCTTATATTACAATGTCGATTTAATGGAAACACAGCGAAATGTTGACGATAGAGCCAAGTTGGCATCATTTTTGGTGACCATGTTGGCAATTTGACGATTTATTGAACGATGCAGAAGTTGATATGCTGTAGCGCCACCTGTTGAGGAGCTGCAGCACAGAAAACAGCACAAAACCTTCTCCACAAAAAAAGATACATATACAAACATCCATTTATATACAGAGAGAATTGAGTAGGAAATATCTGTGTTGAAATCTTTGGGCTGTTCGGAACGAAATTTCTTCTTTTTTTTTTCCTACAAAGGAATTGGTTACCTTATTAACCAGTTAACTTTCATTGTAAGGCGTCCTGCCGTTATATATTTTGACAACTGATAATTAAAAGCTTATTTGTTTAAATAAATTACTTTATTTTTTTTTAAAAAATTTGCGGTTTTACCACTTATGAAAAAAAAAGTCGCATTTTTGACGTGTTTTCTTTTTATCAATGAAAAGCTAAAGATGCAGTACAAAGCAAGAAAATAATGTATCGTGCACGAAAATGTGTTGACAAAACCCCGATATCAAAACTGGTGGCAATTTTTCCCCGAAAAACTGATATATATTAATATTGATAATGCTCGATAAATATTGATAATGTACGATATTTGATTGTGATGTTGTACAATTTTCGGTGATGATGATACACGACATTCAGTAAGCATGACGCAGGACATTTGATACTGATGACGCACAACATTTGATACTGATGACGCTCGACATTCTAAAACAGGGGTCGGCAATCTAAGACACGCATGCCAGGCAGGGACGCCTTAAGGTTTCTTGAGGCCCTGGGCCCTTACACAAATGTAAGCCTCACCTATGACCCTTAAAAGTAGACGGTACGTACCTTACGTTGTCAAATACTCGTATAAGCAATAACAACCCGAAACAAATAAATGTACATGACTTAATATCGCATAAACCAGCTCGATCGACTGCCGCCTTTTGACTAAATAAGTAATGATGGTGTATGGTGATAGGCCTAGAACTGTACATGGACAACGGTCATCACATGTAGACATTTGACATACTGTTTATTATTCCCAATTTTTTGGAGAATACAACCGGAAAAAACATTTTTTCGTTGAAATCATTTGAATCGTGATCTTATTAAGGCCTAGTTGAAAACGAGATGAAGCTCCTATTGTGTTCGAGGCCCTGGGCCTAGTCCCATGCCTTAAGACGTTCCTGGTGTCAGGTGTGGCACACGGTACAATTCTAATTGGTACTCTGCACTACTGTTAGAAGTTTGTGAATTTCTGAGTGGATGGAAGTTGATAAATTTGTAATGCACCTCTTTATTTGACAAACATCTTCAGAAAATGGACATTTACGGAATTGCGAAAAAATTTGAATGATATCTCTAAAGATTAAATTTACAGCTATTTTGTAAATTATTAAATGTCTTTGATGGAGACTGAATTGTATGAAGATGGTAAATTGCGTGTAGTCTGTCTTCCTCTTTTGGTATCTACATATCTAAGTAAAAAATCTTTCCTTATATGAAAAATATTTCCGAGTCTACAAAAAAGTTGTTTAGCAACTGAATTCTCAGAATCGCGTCAAATTGAAAGTCACAAATTACACCTCTGATTTTGCGATATGAAAGTAGAATGGTGCAAGCACTAGATTCATTAAAATTCTTACTTATTTTCTTTTTTTACTTAACTGCAATGAAGGGAAGTACTTATATATTTTACATTTTGTCTATTTCTTGTTTTAATAAATATGTTTAAAAATACATAATGTATGTACAACTTTAATTTTTAAATATTTTTTCAAGAAATAATTATATTTTATGCTGTTTATTTTTATGTTAAGAAATATCTTTAAGTGATTCAAAATTAATATATAATATAACTGTAAATCTAAATTTTTGGCCTCTATTCTCTAATTTTACATGCATATCACCACAGGAATCAAATTGTTTAAAAAATGTCCCACTGTGTGGCACGCTGAATCATATTGATAGATGGGTTTGGCACGCAACAGCTATAAAGTTGCCTTGTTCTAGAAGGTCAGTTGAAGCTGATGACGAGTTTTGAAACAAAATCAAGTTGTTTCACATTACCAAAAATTGTTGAATTCCACAAATTTAATCTTATAGTGATTTCTCGATTAATTCTTCAGTATGTTGTTGTAGAAGTGTAAAATGTTATTTGTTGTTTCATACAATAGACGCATTCTTTAAGTACAGCACTTTTATTTACAGCTAAACATACAAATAGAAAAAGCAAATTATAAAGACCCACGCGGGTAATTTTTCAATTCTGGCCACTGCTTTAACGCGTCGGTGCTGAGAAGCAATCTTCTGAAACAAAGAACACATTTTTAAGGAAGGGGAGCCCAGTACCCCTCCTGGTAAGGGAAAGGAACACTACAAATTCGACCTTTTTTCGATCGATGCCTGAATTTTGTTTTTATCAATTTCAACTAGTCATATAAAATGTGGCCCATCTTTAGTAGCGTAATTACCTGATCGAAACTTCATGAACTAGTGTTTCCATTCATTACCTTGTTAACAAATCTTTTCCATACATGTCACATACTTTTTCGTTCCTTTGGATTGAATTCGTACTTTTTCAGTAGTGAAAAAATCAGAATATATCTAAATATTGCTTATGAATTACCATCTTTGGTATGCCACCTTCAAAAAATCCATGAAATTTTTTGTAGACGAGCGTACTTTGAGAGCGTTTTATTTTGAGCGTTTTATTTTGAGCGTATTTATTTATTTATTTGTAGACAAGCGTTTATCCTCGTAGACGAGCGTATTTTGATGCTTTTTGAGGGGGAGAGGGAGAAGAAGAGTAAATAAGTAAATCCTTTGAAATAAGTAAATCTTTCGAAATACTCTGTCAAGGTCCTCTTATTACATTCCAAAGCCTTCGGAATAATTTTATGGATAGTAGTGCACAGAAAAGCTAGTACTTCGGAAAGATGAACGTATATATACGTCCGGGCAATTAACGCTTTGGCTGAGCGAGACGTTGATGTACGCCGGTGGCCCTTAAAAGGTTAAAGTCGTATTATAGCTTTAGCGTCAAAGTGGAGTGTTATTAAATTCAATACATTGTAATTTTAGGATGGGGTGGGCGTGATGAAAATTATGATTGAATATTGGGTCGCAAATATTGAAAGTTTCAGAAGCACTGGACTAAAATTTAAAATTTTCATTCTCCTTTTCTCTGCGTCTTTTGGTTATGTTTCAGTGCCATTAAAAATATCTGAGTTACTTCATTTTAAATTTCTCTTATTTAAAAAGAAAAGGGTTGATTTCAATAATTATCGACAACAAATTACATAGTATAACTGAAAAGAAATTTTTTAATCAAATCTTTTTCACAAATTTTCTAAGTTCATTTGACTCATTAGAAAAAGTAAATAGTTACCAATTGGATTCTGTTTGAATTAAATAGTCTTTTATTCTAATCCCGGAAGCTTAATCCCTTACAAGCTACTGTGACTTTTAAATGCATCCGTTTTTCTTACAAACTATTTAATTAAAGGATATTGAAAGTTCTAAGAAAAACTTCCGATTTGATTTAGGAAATGAAAGTGAAACTTAATTTCCTCTAGCAGTTTATTTTAAACATTTAAATTCTTAACAGCTTGTCAATTGTCTCAATGTGAGATCACTTTCAATAATCTAAAATTAAATGAACACGTAATATAAGAAATGCAAATAAACTTGTGTTAGTGAATGGCCTTTTTATCTTTGAATTTATTAAAAAAAAAATATGTTTTCATCTGCATTTTTAGTTTAAATGTTTTTGTATGCAAAATTTAAGAATTTTTTTACAAAAATTCTTATTTTTACCATAAGTAAATTAATAAAATAAGATAAATTTCTGATACGGACAATTTTTTTTCAGAATATTAACTCAATATTGTAATTGTTTTACTTATAAGAAAATTATATTCTCATTTGCGATGCCTAAAATATTGATTTTCTCCAAATATTTAGCATGTAAAGCATTAAAACTTTCATCGGAGAGTTCATCTAATAATTTTTTTTTCTTTGAGGAACTTAGAACCATAATTTCTTGTTTCATATGCGTAAAATGTTCTAGATGCAGCAGAAATAAATTGAAAGTGTTAATCCTTACATGAAGTAAATTGTTACGCCTTGAAGAATTTAACAAACGCATTTCCTATGTAATATCGTGTATTAAAGAAAATATGAATTATGTATAAAATATTATGTATTAAAGATATTAATACAAGTAAAAATATTATGTATTACAGACATTAATACAAAGATAAAATATTAATGTATTAAAGATATTAATACAAGTGAAAATATTAATGTATTAAAGATATTAATATGAGTGAAAATATTATGTATTAAAGATATTAATGTATATATATACATAAAAGTAAAAATATTATGTATTAAAGATATTAATACAACTAAAAATATTATGTATTAAAGATATTAATACAACTAAAAATATTATGTATTAAAGATATTAATGCAAAGATAAAATAGTAATACATTAAAGATATTATCTCTTTTTTGAAAGGATATTTTTAATTAAAAAAAGCGATATGACTCTTCAGTTCTATTCATCACAAAAAATAATTAATAACTTTTAGTTTGATTAGTTTATAGTAAAATAGTTTTTTTACCGTTTATATATAAACTTATAGTACTTTCGTTTATATTTGATGACTTTCGGTAACTTAGTACCCACTGTGTGATTTCTTACTGAGTTTATTTATTAATAAATTACGTTCAGAAACACATTAATTAGTAATATCAATGTATTTTAAAAGAACACTCTACACAAATTTGTTATTAATGAAATGGATTATAAATTCCTATAGCACAATATCGCTTTTAAAGTGTGATGGCATGACATATAATAAAATCTGACATTTCTAAAATTTCAAAACACATATGCTTTAGAATTTTATGATTAATAAAACCGTAGTGGATTATACCGGCGTAAAGGTAAGTTCTTTTTAACTGTTTCATACATTTGAAAGGGGAATAGATATTTTTTTTAAAAAATATAAAAAGTTATGGAAATAAAAATACTTTTCACACATTTCAAAAATACTCAAGAGCATTCGAAAACAAACTAAATGGCTTTGACAAAGCTTTTTTTTACGTGTTTCTTTTATTGTGTGTGTTATCATAATTCGGAAAATTCCAAAAATTGCCCTTGGATGAGTGAATGCTTATTAACCCCTTTACTGCCGAATAAAAATTACACGATTCGCACACCAGTGCCGCCGTTTTTCACAAAGATGCGATATCCGGTGTATTGGGGGGTAAATCCTCCGCGAACACTGTCAACGTCATTTTATTGCATTACAAACCCTTCGGAATAGTTTTACAGATAGCAGCGCAAAGAAAAGAATCGTATTGCAGAAAAACGTATATATACGTCCATGGCTCGAGATGGATATATATCCCAGTGGTATTTAAGTGGTTAACGTCGCACCATAAAATAAATCCTTTTTACCAGCTATTCGATCAGTAATGGCCTCCCACCTGGGGAAGCCATCTCTTCTTCTCTTCGACCTAAATCTTTAAAAGGTAAAAATTGATGACCCAAACTAGCCATGGGAAATTCAATTTATTATTACCAAGTATAATAATCTAAGACAAGCAAACTGTACAGGGAAACTTTAGCGTGATAGAACAATAGCTCAAAACCCTATGTGAATAAGCGCACGAAATCCTAATAGCTTAACTTTACTCAAAGTTATCTTAAGAATCCTAACTTCCTTAATTTATTTTAATAGCCAAAGCCCGTCCAATAATCACGCTTCTAAATTCTGATACTTACCGTAACAGCATGCTTTCAGCGACTCAGCTTCTTTTCCTTCTCTCCATAAATATTACACTTCAACTATATACATTCTAGCTAATCTGCATATCAAGGTTTCTTTTTGAGAGGGAGGGCTGTGAAATAACTCGATTGCTGGCCCCAAAGATTCCCCAAGAGGATTAATAGAAATTCACGTAAATCCCCGTTACAGTTCTACAGACTTAAAATTTAACAAATATGGGGGTTTTTTATTCAGCTGAGATATGCAAAAAGCTTATTTTTTGTTTAATTTGCAATTCACGTAAAACCAATTCATTAAAAATTTATTTTTTATTCAATCTGTATTGTTTAATTTGCAATTCACGTAAAACCAATTCATTAAAAAATTATTTTTTATTCAATCTATATTGTTTAATTTTTCAATTCACCCGTGCGAAGAACGGGTATATCAACTAGCTTATTATAAAGGAGTTCAAACAATACTGAAGATTGTTCAGAGTTTAACCAATACAATTTTATAACTCACTGAAAAATAAATGCTTATTCAAGGCAGCTATTTATTTTCTTTGAATCTTTTATCAATTGACTTGAAGCCGTTAATTGGTGGGGAGTGTCCAGTAATGGATACTCAATGGCATTGCTTGGAAACAACTCGGTGCTTGTACTTATATAAAAGCAATTCATCAATGCTTAATAAGACTGTTCTAAAAATAATACTTATGTCACTAACAAATCAAAGGGCAAGGATTTTTTGAAATCTGATATTTCGCGTCAATCTGTTCTTTGCTACATTATTATTTTTACACGAACTTATTCTGTGTGAAACACAATTATGACGTTGTTGAGAATAACTTGATATTTTTTGTGGAAACTACTTTTTCTCTATTTATAAATCAAGGGAAAAAGCTTTCACTTTAAAGTTTGTATAAAGTTTAATCTTGAAATGGTTACTTTTTGATAAATTCTTTTACTTTACACTATTTTATGAAAATAGCTTGAACCCTTTGCTTAAAAATTAGATAATAGGACATAATTTAACATTCTGCAAATGTTCAGTGTACATAATTATATACTAGTCATTTTTCAGTTATTATGTATATTATTATTTTATTATTATTAGTTTTTTTTTTATTATTTCTGAATAAATAAATCTTTTGGGGGTCTAAAATAAAACCTGTAAAAAATTTAGCACAGTGAGAATCCTTTTACGTGAAATTGAGGGTACTGTCGCCCATCCGGTACAGTGTTAGTGACGCTGACTGCTGTGCCGTAGGGACTGGGTTCGAATTCCAGAGAAGACATGGGTGTTTGTAAATGTATAGTGCCTTCGCGGCATAGGGGTACTCTAATTAGCCGTCGATCCGCAAGTCCTCTCGTGAGGTTGGGGAAAGGGGCAGAGAGGTGGGAGGCCTCTGACCCCCAGAGTGTTCTCCCTCTGAATTGGGGTGGAACCAAGCTAAAAATTCGTTCTGACACCTGTATGGTGCTCAAAGCTACGGCTAACGATATGCGTCACTTAGCCCTTTACCAAGATGAATTTCGAGGGCCTCGATCTGGCCTTTGCCGATCAGGTGGCATTAGTAACAACAGCAACAACTGAGGGGACTGAAATGTTTTTTTTTGCATTTTAAAATAACTTCGTGTCAAAAGATATTGCAGGAAAAGAGGGGGAAACACATATTCAACAAAATTAAGCTTATTAGAGTACATTTTATGAACACAAATATGTATACATGCATGAATTTAATAAAACTCAATGAAACAAAAACATTCTCAAGAACTTAATTAAATTTAATACAAAATATTCAAGTTTTTTTGAGTAAACAAAACATTTATTGAAGTTCTGGAAAATAATCAGATAGTTTTCTTTGCATTGTCTTTTTTAGCATCAAATTGTTCGAAGTCGTCCATTTTGTTATTCATTTCACCATTGGAATGTGCATCTAAATTACTGCGCATATTTTTCATGATGTTCCTCATTTCGGATAACGTGGGAACAGGAATTATAAGCTATTCATTTCAGTTTCATCGTCGGATGGTCGCCGAAATGGTTCGTGTCGCCAGGCTATTTCGAGGGTATTTGAAAATCAAGCTAGTCTGTGAAAACCACTTCTATTTCATTTCAAATCCCTCTTAAATCTCGCCATCACGGCTGGTGTTTTCCGTATTTTATTCATTCTCCAAAGGGAAATCTTTTCGTGTTAAGCGATTTTTGTTTCGTTTAAAGAGGAAAAAAATGCATGAAAATACATAGCAGTTTGTCGAGACTGTTGTAACATTTCGTGTTAACCAATTTTTCGTCTTAAGTGTTTTCGAGTTAAAAGGATTTCACTGTACTTATTTTATTTTTCTCTGTTACACTAAAGATTGTGTGTATATATTTCAGTTATCCTTTCTTTTTGGCTTTTTAATATTTTAAACGAAAGAACCAACAATTTTTCATTTTAGCGAAATATAAATTTAAAAAAATATTAATGTATATATATATAATGTTTATACAATTTTTACAATATGAATAATATGCACATAAAAAGTTTGTGTATACAATAATTCATTGAATTATATCTTAAAATGGAGTGTTTAGTTTCTTCGTAAAATTATATGTTTAAAAAATTACATTATTCATCAAAGCAGTTCAAAGATTCTTTATAATTGACCTCTCAATTAATTTTTTAAAAAAAACATCAGAATTGCTTTTAATTATTTCCAGTGTGTTTTCATTAAAAACTATTTAAATATCTTATTCAATTTTTTTAAAAAAATACCAATGAAAGATATTCGTAACTCGATTTATCTTTAAGATAATGTAGTATTTATTAGTAGTAGTAGTTATAGCTATTAAGAACGTATGTGTAATAATTTAGCTAATATAACTATTTTACAACCGAAATATAAATTATCAATTCAATGTTTGTACGTAATAATAAATAATTCAAAATTTTGTATAATTGTATGAGAATCATTACTAAAATTTAACAAGATATTTATTTTAAAAATAAAGACTGAAAAATGTTCTGAATTATTATATGAAGTATCAAAAATTACACTGCAAATAACTGAATTTGTTTTCGGTAAAATAGGCATTAAATAAAAATAGGAAAACGGCTATTTTTAAATTAAATTCAGAAATAATAAATATATTGCTCAAATTATTAGCGGGGAAATTTTTGTTCGAAAATTTAGAGCAATATTTAAAAAAATGCATCATACAAATATTTTTTTTTGTAATCTCTTTTTAACACAGCTTTTAATATCTACACTTATCGGAGACGTGTATATAGTATTATTTAAATATTCACAATATATCCAGTTACTACTTTCCAAGTTAACGAATTTTGAATAACTAAATTAAAATATGTGTGATTAAATGTGTTCGTGTAAGTATTTCAACGTCTCTGATATAAAATACTTTAAACATACATACTAAAATGAGAAAAATTCAACCTGTCTTAGACATACGTTATGTAGCAAATTTACTGCTCATTTGATTTATATATTCTAAAATAACTTGCTATACATTTAAACTTTTTAGGTGGTTTCAACAAAATCCGTTTCTTGTGATGATAACCAAAATGCAGTAAAACTGAATCTGTGTCGAGTTTCTGATGGTTCATTTTTAACTCCAGAGCACTTTGCCCTGTATTCTTGTGCGAAATGCTATCGTCATATGGATGCTCGACTTTTCGCAAATGGGTATGTATTTCATTGGCTTAAAATCATAACTTCCTAATAAAAGTTCATATTCAAGACTGGTTCTCGAAATAATTTCTGCATGAGTGGTATTCTGCTTAGTTAGTGCTTTTTTTCAATTCCTACTATTAGTTCACAATCTCCCTATTTATATATATCTTGTTCAAATTTTCAATCGTTAATAAGGTACTTTTTATTCATCCACTGAAGTTCAAATACATTTTTCTAAACTTGTAGTGGATGACACTTGATGTTAATACAGTTTTATCAAATATTAATTCATCAATTTAATATAATTAATAAATAAATAGTAACAAACAAACAAAAAAGTTTATTACCATGGGTAATCGCTTGTTGTGTCCCTGTAGCGCAATGGAGAGCGCATTAGACTTCTAATCCAAAGGTCGTGGGTTCGAATCCGACCTAGGATGGCCTAATTACTGAGAATGCAACTTCTTTTTACCATGCTATTTTATTGGAATAATTAAATTTAATTAATGAATAAGTAGTAACAAACAAAAATAATAATCCAACACCCTATATAGAAAGAAAAATGGAAAATTGCAAGGAGAATCGTTTTCTATTTTGCTACTTAATATTGTGATTCTGCCATATGTATATACATACTTATATTAATCGTAATTATTTAATAAAAAATAGCTAAAATAAAATTTTTCTTTTTGACCTAAGTAGGAATTGATTTAATTTTTTTTTATATTACTTGTTAAGTTAAGTTAAGACTAATTTGTCTGCCTTAGCTTGCGGTGTCAGTAAAATCCAGAGATTGAGACAATACAAACTTTCATTTATAGAAATATTTACGATTAATTTATATTTAATTTCATATAGTAAAATGCGGAATGAGAAGTACATCACACCTTTAAGGGGTTAACAATATTTAGGTCTTAAATTCTAAGGTGAACGAACAAATGCGTGCGTTTCCTGTTGACAGTGAGGCCGTGGTAACCAATTGGTAATAGTTACAAAATCGTGACCATAATGCAATGAGTTCGATATAAGGGCCCCTCAAGATCCACCGTGTAGAGAGGCTGATGCACGTTAAATCTGTTGTGAGGCTCAAAGTCTTCCCGTTGGCGTGACGGGGAAATTCGGAGAGTGGGGTGCCCTTTCAGATGGCGTTCTAGTAACTAGACCAGGGTTTAAAATTACGAAATCCATCGCCAGTAGTCCTTCCTCACAGTGCGACGTAAATAAACACTGACTCACATTTCTGTTAAGTGTATTAACCCCCCTCCCCATCCAATGGGCTGTGTCAGCTCCGGTGACTGGGAGGTAACGTGTCCGCTTCGAAGCCTAAGGTTGCAGGCTCGACCCCGGCTGGAGTCAATACATTTTTTGGATGCGAAAATCGCATCCACGCATGTCATATGATTATGTGGCATGTAAAAGATCCCTTGAGTATCAATTTGACTCTGGTAATGTCAGCTAAATTAAATCCTGGCAATATTTAACATCCGACGAGAGTTTGAATAGAACAAAATTCCAACGTTTCAATTTGGTAGCAGAAGCCGCCACTAGATGGTGCCACCGATCAAATGGCTTTCACTCTTCGGGACTTGCCGTGTTTGCAATGGCTTAGTTGCTAATGTGCAACCTGCTGGACTATAAAGTTGCATTTGAGGTAGAAAGCACGTTAAAATATTGTGCGGTTAATTAAGTTAAGTTTGGTTAGAAATATAGAAACACTAATAAATTTTAAGAGTATGTAGTGTTTATTTTTCTAATGTTCGTCAAGCATAATGCAAATATTTGAAAATGGATAACAATATTTCTCAAAATTCATAACGAAGTAATTTAAAATATTCGATTTTACGCTTTAATCCATTTGTAAGGAATAAATGAAAGAAATAATTCGTAATATTTTTATTAAACGATAGTGCTATTTTTTTTTTTCTGTTTTGCTACAAGATATATTATTAGTATGTTATCGCACAGCGCAAACATGGATAAAATACGGAGACATTTCTCCCATAACTCCTAACCATAACATGGGTCAGGCACCTATCGTGACAAGGTCCCATTCCTCCCACACTTACAAAAGTATGATTGTTGCGTGACATGTGCATTCATTTCTCAAAGTTAGAAAAAGTACATTCTGTGAAAGATGGTCAAGTTGAAAGATTTGAATTTTAATACGGACTACTGTACACTGCGAAAATGGCATACAAAAAGATCCTTTTTATGTGTTTAGAAATTTACTACTTTGGAATATGACAGAAATGAATCACTCTACTACAGACAAGGAGGTTCTTGAGAAAAGAGAAAAATATGTTTGACCTAATATAAACATTTCATGAATTCGCAATGATTCATGTCTTCATTAACTCTTTCTTCTTCCCTTGGAAAATATAAATAAGCATTATAAGGCAATCTTTCTATTGAATTTCTGGTCAAATATATTTTTTCACAGTTATGGTGTTCCTTATTATTTTAAGCACATTATTTTCAAATCTAAATTTGTTTGCTTCCTTAAGGTATCCGACTGCCCTAAAATTATGATTTTTTTCAAAAATTGACAATGTTTATGATTTTACTTTATAGACCATTTTATTAGCTTAATAAAAATACCAAGCTTTTTATTTTCCATTCACTAGAACAAAAACTACAAGTGTTTTAATAAAAGAAGGTGCCATAACTTGACACAAGATGTCAAACTTTAAAATGCGTGTTACTCGAAATGTTTTTTTTTTTCTCAAAAAACTCAAATGGGGACAGCGATTGCTCAAAAAGTTTTGAAAATAATTTGCTAAAATTTTTTGGGTAATGTTTTTATAACAGTAGAATTTGTTTTGACCTTCAGATTTATCAATCACTGTTTTATTTAAAATTACAGTCGTTTTAAAGTCAGTGTTCCCAACCCGGTCCGTGGATCAAAAACTACAGGTCCCACGAAACATTAAATTATTTCTTTTTTTACTGTGTATATTTTCCAGGCTACTCCTAGGCTACTTTTTATGAAAATCACTTAATTTCCTTGTTAAATCACTTTATATTCATTTTTGGTGTAGCTATATTTTTTTTCAGAAGTACAATTTAAAAACAATTAAATTAAAATTATTAAATCAAAAAATCTAAAAATATAAACAATCAACATCCCCCTCAGCGGCCGCGATAAAATTAACAAACGTTGACCGGTCCGGGCGATAAAAGGGTTTCGGGAAATGGTTTTATGGAATACAATCACTGTTCTTAAGCAATTTCATATAGTCACTAAGATAGAGTCCTCTAGTTTTTGAAAATTAAAATATCTATTTATCCGAAGTCATTTAAACATGAATAAAAAACAACACATTAAAATTTAAAAATTGAGAATTTGTTCAAAAAAATATTTGTACAGAGAGGACCCCGTTTATGTAATTTTTTGTACATTTTCACCAGTTTTTTCTCCTGTTAATAAAAATAATTTTTTTTCTGTTTTCAATTTTACGATTTTTCCTTAAAATATAATAAATAAATCTAAAAATCACAAAAAAATCCCCATATCTCCATTTTTTCAAAAAAAAAAGTTTTCGCAAGTAGTCGAATACCTTAAGTTAAAATTAATAAAAATATATTTGTGGGAATCCAACCGAAGTCTTCCAAAAAGATTGGATTCTTCAGATGGCGGGGTTTTTATGGCGTGGTGTCTAGGGGTTTTTAGGGTGTATTAGTTATTTTCGAAATAAAACAGACAACATAGTTCAAGAAAGAAACTAATTGAAAACTAAATAATTCATTAAGAATTATAGGGGAGTATTTACATGGGGAATATTTCAAAAGAATAGGAAAGTTAGATCACATTACTTTAAGGGAGGCAATTGAGATTAAATAGAATTCATTGTGGTGCTATTAAGACTTACCGCCTGGCGCGGACGAATGATAGAACTCGTTATGGTACTATTAAGATTTACCGCCTGGCGCGGACGAAAGTGCGCTGACGCGCGAAACACGACTTCTCTCGACGAATGTTAGTGGGCCTCTGGCGAAAAAGGTTCATGTCGGCGTTTTTAAAAAGGACGCTAGATGGCGTTGATGTGGAATACTGTTTTGATTAGAATTGCCGACCTCGGTAAATGATATGATCTAACTTCTTACAAATGGAATATCCTACATATTACACAATAAAAAAAATATTTCTTTATTCTTTTTTTATATATATTTACATCTACCTTCTGTTACTTTATATTATTAGGTTGTACAGGATTATTATTTTGATAAAATTAGATTTAGATTTCAAACAAAATAAAATCGTAACTTCATATATAACATTGAGTGAAGGAAATTATTCATAAATATATATATGCTATTTAATTATTTAGAGTTATTTTTGAATCAGGCATAGTTCCATCAACAAAAAATTATGCATGTAACTTAATTGAAACTAAAAGTATCAATTCATGTTTTGAAAATGCTTTAAATATTTCATACCTGTCTCGATTTTATTAAAATATAACCAAGGTTTCAAAAAGCAAAGTTTTGACAAAAATAAAATTAAATATTTAAAATAAAAATACGTTAATGGGGAAATACAGTCAGCTCCCGATCTAACGAACTCTTATTTAACGAATTTCGCGATTTAAAGAATTTTTTTTCTTCCATGATTGAAATAAAGACAAAAACCCATACTTAGCGAATAATAAACCCCGAATAAATGAATTATTTCAGCAACCGAAAAAAATGTTTGTTAGTTTGGATTAAAAAATTAGGTTTCTTTTCAAATGACATCCTTTTAGCCCGAAACAGAAAAAGACTTTTCATGCAAGAAGCAAATTTCGACAAAGAAAGGTGCAAGCCCTTATTAGACTACTTGTGTAGATGAGTCAGATGAATGTAACCTACCGCGTGAGCTTACAATGGGAAAGAAAATTCCTTCGTCTCATCTCGCTTCATAACGCAAAGGGATATTTTAAGAGATTTTACCAATTGCTCTCTTTTCTTGAAACAAGTGAGGTTTATTACAAATACGGTTTTGCGGAAAATCTTATTTTTGAAATTAATGAAGCATAGGAAATTGATTCGAATTGCGGAAACGAATGCGTAGCAATTTTTATGCAAAAATTGATAATGAAATTCCTATCAAAACTTTTAAATGTTCTAATGCTTTACATTAATGCTTCTCAAACTTTGAATACTTGCGACCCAATTTTCAGGTTCATTTTCCTCGTGCCATCCCTCCCCCATCCAAACAATAACAGTGTATTGAATTCAATAGTAATGTTCTTTGTCGTAAATCTACAATACGAATTTAATTACAAACCGTACAAATTATCAAGATAAGTATTAAATTTTTTATATAACTTTATATATGACAAGCCCACATTGGGTCCCTAGTAATTGTTAAACTTGTTCTTAACATGGTATTGTTACTTGTATTGTTTCAGTTGTTTTAATTATCAAATACAGTGTGCAGTACTGATACATTTATAAGTGTATTATATCAGAGTAAATGCGTATTTCATTTTGTATTATGTCAGAATGTATTTTGTTTTACTTCCTTTCAGTAAATTAATCATATTTCTAAATAAAGTTTTATTTTTGACTTTTCGATATGCTCGGCCCCCCCTTGTTGGGTTATGACGCCCCCTTGGGGGGTGCGCCCCACAGTTTGA
The DNA here is from genome assembly GCA_019973955.1 of Trichonephila inaurata madagascariensis. Classification (NCBI taxonomy): domain Eukaryota; kingdom Metazoa; phylum Arthropoda; class Arachnida; order Araneae; family Nephilidae; genus Trichonephila; species Trichonephila inaurata. The sequence goes on from BMAV01014125.1 coordinate 118,112, forward strand.
GAAACGATGCTTTAATTGTATGAAAACTGAAAATATGCCTCATACAGAAGGATGTAAAGGATACGGTATTTTCTTTGCACAATGTCGAAAGAGAACTCTTTCCATTCAGTAATCTAAAAACAGCCAAACATCTGTCAGTCAAGTAATTGGTGCGTAATAATTCACAAATAATACTTTTGCTACTAAATAAAAAAAGTGTTTAATTTCTATTTATGGAAGTTGATTATCATAGTTTCCAAAAGATAAGGGCATAAACTTTGTATTTATTTGGACCCCGATATTACTAATAACTCCAAATTAACGAAAAAAATATTCGGCCCCGATGAATTCGTTAAATCGAGGTCCGACTGTATATCAATTTAAAGTAATGTACTGAATATAGCTAAGTCGTTCTGAAGCATTTTCATTTGAATACATATTGTTAGATCTTAGAAAATTAAACTTGCTAGAAACGTATTCATACATGTTCTGAAAATATGGTTTGAATATAATCATGTTACATCAACTTCATTTTCTTAAGTCTCATTAGTTTTGTAAAGAAAAATAATAATAAGTTTATAGCCTACGGGAGCTTGCTTTCGGGGTTTCAGTGTTGACTCAATCAAACATCATATTGTGGAATACTGGCAGATTATAAAATTCAACAGGACTTTAAAATATTTCTATAATAAAATGTAGTAGATGGCCTGTGCCATCCATTAGTGTAAGTAAGAGGATCAGAAGGAAGATTAGCTATATAGAGTAAATACACAAATTCTGTTTATTAACAATTTCTCAAAAACGACACAAATTCAACAATCCAAGTTAAGAAATTCCCCAATTGATAAATATGGTGAGCAAAAGCGAGGTGGACGAGATAATTGGAGATATAATAATAAATCAGATCACTTACACTTAGCACGTCCAGGCAATACACCTCCTTATATTTGAAGATGATTTAAAAGGTAATATAATTCAAACCAACCGAATCCAATTTAACAACTAATTGACTAAATCGTCAATCTTAATATTAATCAAATAATCTACGAAGCGCTCTTGCCTAGTTTAACGTTAATCACTACTCGCTAGCTTGTTAGCTTCTAACCTTTCTTTCTCTAATCGAGCTTGAAAATTTTTAAGTACAAGCTTTTATTTGAATAATCACGTCGTCTTCTTCTTCGGAGGAAAGTTTTCAATAGAATAGTATTTAAAGATCCATTATTCCCGAGAGGATTAGTTGGAAGAACGCGAATAGACCCGTTACAAAAGTTTTGAAATTATAAAAGTAAAAGTACGCTTGGAGATTCATTATTATCATTTTGAATTAGTTAACGAGGATTTTCTCATCAGACAAAAATGTCAGATTTGGTGATGCTTCAGAAAAGAGGTATATCTGTGATGAAAGCAGAGGTGAAAAAATTATGGAAAAGGGAGGAATTGTTGACAAGAAAAATGGTTTAAAAGACCAGAACGCATGGAATAGTCCGGGTTCGCGTCATTGAAATTTAACCCCTTGGGGAGAAAAAGAAAATCATTCGAATACCTGTGTGTCATTATTTACTTACAGAAGTTGATCCCGCAAAGAACGTAATTATTCGGATCGCTTATAAGATTCATTGTTAGTAGACTTTGGGTACATCTAGATTAGTTAAAAAAATCATTTTTATATTTCAAATATATGTGTACGAGTAAAATGTCCAAAGGGCATGAATGTTCAATTATATGGCATCCGAGCTCAAAGTTCAAGTGTTGTTTTTTCTCCTCTTCTTTCAGAACAAAATTACAGCAGCGAGGAATTTGGCTGCTAAATCCGGAAACGAATGAACGTTATGAACCTTCTTACCAAAACAGAAGCAGTCCCATTTTCAAGACTTTCCGCACATCCAAACAGATTAATTTATGGATCAACTGTTGCGAAGCTGCTGTCGAGTGCTGCGAAACCATGAGGGAGACTCCTCTACAAACAGGTAAGGCATTTTCTTTATTCCAATGATTTCGTTAAAAAGGAATAGGATAAAGTATCATGAGGGGTCAAAAAAATCCATAATTTTTTCGGTAGATGGCTGTAGTGATTGATATCTTGTAAGGTATCTCAATCAAACAATTTCAGATTTATGCTTCTTGGAAAGGTGACATTTCACACTAAAAAAGTTATTTTGCTGTTTTTTGTTTGGTTCATTCAGTTCTGAGTTACAGGATCTTAAAACGGAAGTCAACAAAGGAAAATTTAGTACATTTACACTTTTTCTTTGATAAAAAGCGAAATTCAAACAAGGCGACTGAAATTAGTGTGAAAATAGTGTTTATGGTCCTGATACTGTAACAGCCAATTACGAGCAATTTTGGTTTCGTCAATTCCTTTCAGGTACGCCCGTCGTCGAAAATGTCGATAAAATTACGGAAACGATTGAAGTTGACCGGTGTATTCGTAGTTGTAACATCGCCCAAGAGCTAAAGATCGACCATTAAAAGTTTTAAATTATTTTCACAAAGCTGGATTCAAAAAGAAGTTTGATGTATGGGTGCCACACCACAGTTAACACAAAAAACAAAATGGATCGAATTTCCATCTAGAAGCCTTGGCCAAACGGAATAAAATAGACTAATTTCTTCAACGGATAGTGACTGAGGGATGAGAAATGGGCCACATACTACAATACTGTGCGAAAATGATCGTTGTCAAGGCGTGTAGAAGCAGCTCAAATTTAGGCCAAACCAAGAAGGTTCTACTGTACATTTCGGTAGGAGTGGAAAGAAATCATTTATTATAAGTTGCTTCTATATGGCCAAACACTAAATTCAGATCTCTACTGTCAACAATTGAACAGTTTGAATCTAGTGGTTGACCAGAAACGGCCAGAATTGGCCAAAGGGTGATACATTCCATCAGGAAAACACCAGATTACACACGGCTATCGTGACTCGCCGGAAACTCCGAGACCCTGTTTGGGAGGTTTTGAAGCATTCACCATTGAATATTTTCACCATATTTGAAGCATTAGTCCAGACCGAGCACCAAACGATTACCATAGTTTCTTTGCATTGCAAAATTTGCTTAGGGATAAGGAAATGGCATCAAGAGAAGATTATGGAAACCGATTACTCGAGTTTTTCGCCAATAGGGAACAAGATTTCCTCGAGAGAGGCATTATGGAAGCTACCTTTAGAATGGTTACAAATTGTAAAACAAGGTGCATATTTGACCAAAATTGGTAATCCAAAACATGTTTAATAAAGTTTGGAACTTCACGCAAAAATAATGGATTTTCCCCAACCTAATATCTTTAGTAGTTGCAAGGAAATATCAATATAGTAAATAAAATTCATTTGGTATTTTCTTCTCATGAAATGTTTATTTTTGCATAATTTCTAGATGCAAATTTCAAGATTGTATCTCTAGTGGATTTTTTCATAATTTGTAGATTTTTGCATAAGTTCTAAGACTCTTTAACTTGTGTGAGCTTTTCATATTAGGGTAGTAAGAGTAATACCATATTGTTTTAAAACAGTTTTCAGTGTAATTAATGTTACGGTTAAAAACGATTATGATTTCGTATTATTATTATTACAGTACATCGAATAAAGACGATTTTCTTTTCATATATGTAATTATTTACTGATTAAATTCATACAAACAATATTTGTTCAATTAAATGTTCATAACATCAACGTAAATCAGGGGTATCCAACCCAAATGACCTTACGGACCACTTCGGAAAAACATTATAATCTCGCGGGCCGCACATAAAAATATGTACCTTTATATCAGATTTGGAAACAAAACAAAAAACATTTATTGGAGTGAAAATTTAAAACAGAATGAATTATTATGATTGTTTTCATTATTTTTTCATGTACACCCCCCAGAAATAGATAGTATAATAATGCAATGATCAAATAATGTTTAAAATATTACAGTTGCCATTTTCTTGAAAATTAAGGAGTTCCTTTCGAATTGATCTTTCGTTACTCATTGTTGAAATTTGATTGTGCTGTCATTCGCGCAAACGATTAAGTATATACATTGCCCTTTATCTTAACCGTCCTGAATATTTTTTTTAAACTTTAAGAAACATCTCTGACTGCCTCTTGCTTTTTGGGCACTCCAAACAGAAAAGGAGGAGGAGAAATGAAAGTCGCACACACAGAGAATCATGTACCATCCTTAGTAAAGGATATGCATAATGCAATTTGAAATTTATTAAAAAAGTAATTTACTGTAGTAAAATCAAATGCAACTGTTTGATAAATTATAAATCAATTTGAATCTAAAGGACATTTCTATTATCGAAAAAGATTTATTTAAAACAAGAACAGGTAACAGCCAAATACATTGTAGATTTATATATATACATATAAATTTCCCCTCAAATAAATTTCAGATTGAAAAAAATTAAAAATCTGATATTTAAACATTTTTTAAAAAGAGTCGGCGGCCTGCAACTTCCGTATTGGCGGGCCGCGTTTTGAACACCCCTGATGTAAACAAACGAAAAAGGAATTCTAGTACTAGATCTTCATTTGATAGGGGGAGGAAGGGAACAAAAGCTCTACATAAGCTCCATCTTGCGGGATAAAGTTGCAAAAGATACAAATTGAATGTTTTCAGTGGAAGGAAGGATACAAATGTATTCAACATAATATTTTTTTGTAAATTTGAAGCTGCTTATTTCTCCGAAGATCATCCAAAAAATTTCATAGCTTTTAGGCATGGCTTAAGTAAAATGAGGGCGAAAAGATTGAGCTAATTTTTCTTTATCTTCTTTTCTTGTTTATGTGAGTGATCCAAGAAATATGAAGAAAAAAATTAAATAATTCAACTAAAGAAGTATTGTTTTAATGTCCGAATAGATCCTGAGGTTTCGTGTTAGTTAATATTTGCATTAAATACAGTGTTCTAAAATGATAGCATGTGTAATAGAAAGATTACGCAAACGATCTTCCTAGAAATCATTCGCTAAAAAGATTTTTTGAAATTGCCTTCAAAGAAATACCTTTGGTGTAAAATTATTCTTGCAAACAGTATTTTCGAAAATTTTGAAAGATTTTTTCGGCATTTGAGAGTAAATCTGGAGATTTATTTATACAATTGATACGTTGGTTTATATAATATCGAAATGTTTAATTTTTAAAGAAAAAAAGAAAAGAAAAAATGCCCTGGTGTTATTTTCTCCGTGGTAAGTTGCATTTTCAATTGGCTAAATTCGTGTGACTTCATTAATCATATGATATAACTGCAACTTCCTGTCTCCAACCAATGGATGTGTTTCGCAGTTGCCAACTTATGATTTTATAGCAGCTTTCTTTTAAAGCACATATTTGACAGCAATAATAATGCACATAGGTAAACAAAATGCATTTCACTTTAATTTTCGTGTAATATATATATATATTATTTTGAAAAACTTTTTGAAAAATTTTAATGTTTGAACGTTTTTGACCAATTATCAAATGTGAAATTGTATTTAAATTTTACAAGTCTAATGTCTGTTTTGAATTTAATGGAAAACACGTGGTTTCTTTTATCATTTTGACAGTTAGGAATTTAGACAACAACTCTTTGTTTCAGTTTTCAATTATTCAAAGAAGTTACAGCAATCCAAAAAATTTTAATGCAACCTCAGAAATATAATTTTTTTCTTTCCTAGTAAAAAACAGAAACAGTATACCCAATAACAAAATTATAAGTACGCTCGTAAAACAGACATTTAAAAAAAATCAGAAAATTGTAAAAACTCTTTATCGTGGAGTTCAATTTTAGGACATTCAAGAGATAAGAAAGTTAAAATTCAGTTACAGCAATAAATCTATATTAATTATCATTCCGAAAATGAAGTTTTTAGCAAATGAATATATATGCTTTCTTCACATAAGAAAACAAAACAGAAAATCATTTGGTTTCACCTTTACTTTTTAGGGAAGTGAGGATTTGAATCAGAAATTTTATTTATTAAATATTAAAAAAAGAAAAAGAAAGAAAGAAAAGAGAACAGCTACATTATAGTCCAACGGACTGTCCATTTTGAAAATGGATCAAAATCTTGTCTCATCTGCGAATATTTTACGAGTCAGAATATTTTTATTTCTTAAACTTTTCAAGGAAGTGGCAACGTAATCAGTTACTGTATTTAACTGAACCATTGCTCCCGTTTAGAAAGTTTAAACGAATTACTCTTTTGTGTGATATTGTGTCTCGGTTTGTTAGACAAGTTGATTATATCAAAAATTTATTACTGACATCCTTTTTTAATCCAATATAAAGATACTTTGGAGCTGATTTCCAGTTCTTCAGAATATATATGAAACATTATTCAATGAATACCACCTTTCATATCCTGACTTGTAATATGTTTTTCATCTGACTTCTAAATAATAAAATTTCACTTTGATCAGTGTAAAAAATATTGAAAATTTCCGCAAAATTTTATTATCCATTCCAAAAATACCCCATCCCCCAAACATGAGAATATTTCTTATTTTTAATTTATTTACTTTCGAATGTGGAATGCTAGTTTTCATGCCTTGGATAATGTTAACTACTGAAATTTATCATTTTTTTTTCTTTTTGCAAATATTAGGTACAATCTAAACCAGGGGTGGGAAGACTTTTACATGGCGCGGTCTACTTCTAATTTTTTCAAGATGTTGCGGTCCACCCTGTAACGTAGATGTGAAAAGCAAAAAAAAAACCCTTAAAAATTTTATATTATAACAATAATAAACAGAGAATATGTATATAACAGAATAACTTGCCTACATAACTACAATAAAAGAAAAACTCTTTTTAAACTACGTTGTAAGTAAAACGCGAAAAATACAAACATAATAATAGGCATAAATATAATAATATCAAATGATACGTTTATTATCAAACAATTCTAAATACATGAAAAAATAAATCCTTCACCAAAAGCTAGTTTTCGTAGTTATAATCTCGCAATCAGTAGAAGACTAAATCTAGATACTGTCTGCCTCAATCTTGAATGTGTATCTCGGTATATTATTACTAACTTCTAACCTTGCAGTGGATTCTAAGTAGTCGCCTGTGAAACGAGAATGCTATGTTGTCTTAATTATATCCATCGTTGAAAATGTAGATTCACACAGGTAGGTATAGAGAAAGAACGATGATAAACGAATTGCAGCTTTTTTTAAAAGTAGAATACTTTATTTCGTCCATTAGATTCCAAAAGTTATTCTTTTACAAGTATTTCCATTATAACCACATCTATTTCTTTTAGTATACGCGTCTGAGATCTTATGTGAAGGCAGTCACCCCAAAATGTCTTGGCGGTCTATTGGTCGATCGCGACCGACTCAATGCCAACCCCGGATTTAAACTGATTCGATTGAATTTAAACTAAGAAATATTTTTTAATCCTTGAAGGGAATCATAACATTTTCAATATCTAGTACAAGGGTGGATAAATAGTAGCCCTCTAAGAGTTTTTATGATCTGCCATCACAGAAAAACCATTTGGGGGCCGTTCCGTTTCCTTCCATTGTGGTACTGAAGATTTGTCTGGTATTTTCCAACAGGACATCCACACACGACAATGTGCATGCGCAGTGTGGGTATGATGTGCACAGCCTTACCGGTTGATCTAAAATTAAAGCGGATACTATTTTGCCTTCGCAACAGTAAATATATAGCTTCAAATTCAGTGAAATCATGAACCATCCGAAAAAAACGTAAGATTAGTGATGGATGTCGTGTGTTATAATGAAGAATAGTCAAACAAATATTTCATTAAAAATATAGGGAATGAAACAGTGTTTTTATTTTAAGGTCATGGACTTGTATCCGACAGGTCCAAGTGCCTCTGATCCTAGATAGAGGAGCTGATGCACGTTAAATCCGCCGAGTCGCAAAGTCTTAACGTTCACGTGGTGAAGTTCAGAGAGAAAGCAGCTTAGATGACGTCTTCGTCATTTTACAATGGTTCCGTCGCCAATTGTCCTCTTGTTGTTTAGAGTGCGGTGACGTTTATATATATAAACATCACTCCCTATTCGAAATAACTTAAATTTTTAGATTTTATCTTGTTCTTCTTATAACAGTGATTTACTTGAAGTAAATGTAATCGCACATGACTGTTTTGTTAATTTTTTTACGCCTTTTTTGAGAAATATCATATGGTAGTTAAAAAAACATTAATAAGCGCAAATTGTTCATTAAAGTATTATTACATTAATTCTTATTTGAGTCTTAATATTTTTATCGAACATAGAAACTGTTTTCTACTTTTACAGTTATACCTAATCAACTTTTAATTTCAACATAAAAATAATTTTTTGATACTATATTTAACTATGACTTCAGTTTGTGAAGGTTGCCCGTATTCATTCGCCTCGAATGACATTTTTATCTTGATTCAATTGATCATCTGAAGGATATAAGTATTCAATTGTTAACAACAAGAGCCCGTATCAATATGCGAAGGATAGATGATTTCCTTCAGTAATTTGTTACAGTGTAACATAAATGTTTCAGAATATATCAGGAGGAAAACTGCATTCAAAATGAAAAAAAAAAATAAATAAATAAATAAAAAATAAAACTATGATTTCTTAAAATAGTTATACAGTATGATTATAAATATGATTAAAAAATGATATCAAATCATTATCGTGTAATATTGGATAAAATGCCTTTGAATATCGAAAGCTGTTTTTCACGATTACATTAACGCTTCATCATATCAATGCAAAAATGTTTTATAATGTGATATTCATAACATGACATTAAGTTTAAATGTTAAATTTTCATTCATTTCTAATGCTTTTAATCAGGGGTGTCCAACACGCTGCCATCATGCGGCCCGCCATTACGTAAGTTGCAGCCCACCGACTCTTTTTTAAAAAATTTTAAATATCAGGTTTTTAAAGTTTTTTCATTTTTAAATTTATTTAAGGGATTATATATATATATATATCCAAAATGTATTTGCCTGTTAACTATTCTTGTTTTAAAATAAATCCCCTTTTTTATAATAGAAACATCTTTTAGAATAAAATAGATTTATATTTTATCAAACAGTTAAGTTTGATTTTACTATAATAAATTACTTTGTTAATAAATTCCGAATTGCATTATGTATATCCTTTACTATGGATGGTACATAATTCTCTGTGTGCGACTTTCTTATCTCCTCCTTTTCTGTTTGGAGTGCCCAAAAAGCAAGAGGCAGTCAGAGATGTTTTTAAAGATTAAAAAAATTATTCAGGACGGTTAAGATAAAATACAATGTATACTTAATCGTTTGAGAATGACAGCACAATCAAATTTCAACAATGAGTAACGAAAGATCAATTCAAAAGGAACTCCGTAATTTTCAAGAAAATGGCAACTGTAATATTTTAAACATTATTTGATCATTTTATTATTATATTATATAAATACTATTATATTATCTATGTCTGGTATACATGAAAAATAATGAAAACAATAATAATAATTCATTTTGTTTTAACTTTTCACTCCAATAAATGTTTTTTTGTTTCCAAATCTGATATAAATGTACATATTTTTATGTGCGGCCCGCGAGATTATGATGTTTTTCCGAAGTGACCCGCCAGGTTATATGGATCAGACACCCCTGCTTTTAATCTCCAAGAAACCATTGTTTTAGCTATATATTCATTGTTATACCTGATCATTTAAAACAATACATGTATTAACGCATGTGTAAAGATTTATTTCTTGTATGTTGGCATAACTGTTCAATCAATGAAATTCATTCTAAATGTGTGTGTGTGACGCAATACTTTCTGCAAGTATCGAGACAGTTGAATAGCACAGTAGTAAAAACGAAGTTATTAGTGTATTTTATGTATCAGTAGTGGATATTTTGCGCCCATTCTCCGTTAATACAATTCTAAAAGACAATACGCACATTTTCTCAGCTAAGGAATTACAATTAAGAGAATATCAGGAGTGTTGTAATCATGTTATAAAATGAAGAGAAACAGTAGTTATTTTTTTAAATTACTTTGATGAATTTTGGAATAACATGGTGCACACAGTCAACCGTAGAGTAAGGCATGTCTAAGCTACTAAAGTATCCTTTTCTTAGGAATCACGAATAAATCTGCCGAAACAGTATTTAAACCTTTTAACCTTAGAACGAAATGAAACTGGTATTAATAAAAATGGTATTCATCATTAAGATTTAAGAAAAAAATTAAGTTTAGAATTTAAACTGTTAGAAAGTGTTTATATATATATATATATATATATATTTCTCAAATATAGAGCCAGCCCTTTGGCATATTTTTTTCGTTATAAATTATCTTATTTCATACTATACTGACTTATCACAAAATATTGAATTAATAATTAAAATTAGTTTATAATGCAGTTATTTTTAGACTAAGTTTAACCTATGAAAATATAACAAATGTATTTTTGATATTTATCGTCACATATATTCAAACTAAAGTTTTTCAACAAATGTTTTTAATGTTTAGAATTTTTAATTTTTCATTGCAATCGTTTCTATATTATCTTGGAATGTTAGAATATTGTATTGATGCGCAATTTAAATATATATATATATATATATTATAAATAGCTTATGATGTTGTCGTGTTCTTCCCGAAGGGAAGGAATGAAAGTTGCCAGAGCTTGAGATAAGTGGTGTCGCCATCTATCGTGAAGAAGTCCAACCTATCTCCACCTCCACAATTTAGGCAAGGAAATGGAGGGGTGGGAACTATTCTCCAGTTAATTCTTTTATTATTTATTTTATCCAGTTATTCTCCAGGAACTATTCTTTTGCGACCTCCCACAAGACTTTTGGACCACTGATTTAAAGAGCACGTACTCCGTGTGTACTCGGAGGGTATTTCGTGGCATCGGGGCATCGAACCCAGGCCCTCCGGTCTGGAGTCCAATGCTCTACTAACCACTAGGCTGCCCACGACCCAATAGCTTATATTGTGTAGTATATAATAATCTTACATTAATAAGCTAGTTGTAATTTTTAAATAACTTGTTCATACAAGAATAGGTCATTTCTTATTGGATTAAATCTAATGATCACAAATAGGAAGTAATCCACTAGTTCAGGGGTACTTAACCTTTTTTTCTGCTGGGCTGCATATTCAGCTATTTCACGCGGGCCGCAAACATTTGTTAGCAATTCCACGCGGGCCGCGTCATGAGTATAAAGAAGGAGTGGGGGAAGGGGAATGTGATAATTGATCAAAATATTTTAACTCTTGATTTGCTTTTTTTAATTAGAATTTTTTATGTTTTTTTTGTCACTAACACTTAATTAGAAGCATTTCATAAACATTCCTTCACAATTTCTGTATCGGTAAACGGTTTAATATGATTACCAATAATATAACAAACTTCATATCTTTGTTATCGCTGTGACATTACCACTGGCAAACACTTTGTTGGTGTTGCGAAGGTTATTCAAGAAATCCTATTTTATTACCTCTTGAAAGAGATCGAGGAAAAGTGTCATTGAATCATTCCTGTTTATTGCTATTTTTTAAATACAGCCCTTTCGTGACAAATCAAACAATTACTGATCCATATTTATTTTTCACCACAAAATACTCAACCTCCCAGTCGTCTTGAAACGAAACATTTTCTTCGAATATTTTTCGCTTGCAAGATATGAAAGATTGTTAAAAATTAGTTCTACCCACAAAACTGTCACTACTCCACTGTTGTCTGTTATCACTAACCGTAACCGTTAAAAATAAAAAAAAGAATATCAATTCGCTCTCGTACGACATCGACAGCAAAAAAACAAAATTGATATATTTGATTTCTTGACACCAAATTTTTAATATATTGTTCTTAAATAAGTTAATTTTTCAGAGAAATGGGTACTGACCGGGCCACCTGAAAAGGCTCGGTGGGCCACATGCGGCCCGCAGGTTGAGTATCGCTGCACTAGTTTATACCAGTCGTCTTTAAAATAGGGGTACGTCAAAGAAATAAGTTCATGATAATTTGCGGGTGTTATGATCTGTATATCGTAAGTACGAAATTGTTTCAATCGTCGTTGTGTTTTTACTAGCTTTTGAAGAGCATCATAAATAAGGCGCTCAAAGCCTTCACATTATTGCACTATATTCTTCCGGGTGATTATAAAATCATGGGATAAACATTGAGGAGTGGTAAAGTTCGCAAAAATAAACTTTTGTACACAAATATATGGGTGGAAGTGCTGCGTTGTATGTAACTAATCGTTTGGAGAGTTTTACTGTTGATGGATGCAGTTTCTAAAGCCATTCAAACATTTTATTTACGGAATCACTCATTAAGTATGCTGCTAATGAACGTTTTATATTTCCACACATTAATGAGTTATTTATTTCTGCTTGTGTGCCGCAACGCAACACTTCCACCCATATATTCCAAAACAAAAATTGGGCTGCCTCTCCCCGCCAAATGTTTTCTCGCCAAAAGTAAAACCC